>RJWJ010024562.1:0-24730 GCA_004363605.1 Indri indri | reverse complement strand
AACATCCAATAGATGTTATTCTTATATGTACACTTATGTGTTGATCAGTTAATACCAATTTGATGGTGAGTACATGTGGTGCTTGTTTTTCCATTGTTGGGATACTTCACTTAGTAGAATGCATTCTAGCTCTATCCAGGAGTATACAAGAGGTGCTATATCACCATTGTTTCTTAAAGCTGAATAGTACTCCATGGTATACATATACCACATTTTATTAATCCACTCATGTATTGATGGACACTCGGGTTGTTTCCACATCTTTGCAATTGTGAATTGTGCTGCTATAAACATTTGGGTGCAGGTGTCTTTCTTATAGAGTATCATTTGCTCTTTTGGGTAGATGCCCAGTAATGGGATTGCTGGATCGAATGGTACTTCTGCTTGTATCTCTTTAAGGTATCTCCATATTGCTTTCCACAGAGGTTGCACTAGTTTGCAGTCCCACCAGCAGTGCATGAGTGTTCCTATCTCTCCGCATCCGCGCCAACATTTATTGTTTTGGGACTTTTTGATAAAGGCCAGTCTCATTGGAGATAAGTGATATCTCATTGTGGTTTTGATTTGCATTTCCCTGATGATTAGAGATGTTGAGCATTTTTTCATATGTTTTTGGGCCATTATTCTGTCTTCTTTTGAAAAGTTTCTGTTCATGCCCTTTTCCCACTTTTTGATAGGGCTGTTTGATTTTTTCTTGTTGATTTTCCTAAGTTCTAAGTAGATTCTAGTTATCAGCCCTTTATCGGATTTGTAGCATGCAAAAATCTTGTCCCATTCTGTAGGTTGTCTGTTTGCTCTTGCGACAGTTTCTTTGGCTGTGCAGAAGCTTTTCAATTTGATCAGGTCCCATTTATTTATTTTGGTTGTTGCTGTGACTGCCTTTGGGGTCTTCTTCATAAATTCTTTGCATAGGCCAATGTCTAGAGGAGTATTTCCAAGATCTTCCTCTAGAATTCTAATAGTTTCACTCTCCTCAGGTTTAAGTCTGTTACCCAGCGTGAGTTGATTTTTGTGAGAGGTGATATACCACATTTTTTTGTCCACTCTTCACTTGGACATTTGGGTTGTTCCCACCTTTTGCTATAAAGAATAATGCTACTATGAACATTTTTGTATGAGATTTTTGTGTGAACATGTGTTTTTATTTCTCTTAGGCATATACTGAGGTATAGAATTGCTGAGTCATATGATTACATAAACACGAGGATTTTTTTTTGAATTTCTGGAATTTTTTGAGGACTAACAAAATGTTTTCCATAGTGGATGAACCATTTTACATTTTATAACAATGTGTGATGGTTCTGATTTTTCCACATCCTTGTCAACACTTGTTATTATCTGTCTTTTTGATCATAGCCATCCTAGTGAGTGTAAAGTCTCATTGTAGATTTAGTTTGCATTTCTTTAATGACTAATGATATTGAACATCTTTTCATGTGCTTATTGGCCATTTGTATGTATTCTTTAGGGAAGTATCTATTCAAATACTCCTTCCCCCTGAATTTGATTGGGCTATTTCCCTTATTATCATTGAGTTGTTAGAGTTCTTTACATATTTTCGATATTAGACCCTTATCGTATATATTATTTGCAATATTTTCCCCCATTCTGTGGGTTGCCTTTTCATTTTTTGGGTAGTATCCTGGGAAGTTCACATTTCTTGGCCATCTCAGGTCCTCCAGATCTGCTCCCAATCTATCTTCCAGTCTGATCTTTCATGATCTGTCATGCTATCTATTCTAACTAGGTGCATTCACCTTCTATGTTTAAAAACACCTCAGTATGCTCACCACACTAATGCTACTCTTCTGACTGAAATACACTTCCTGTTTCTTCTACAATTACATAAATCCTACCTATCCTAAAAGATCCACTCAAGTTCTGCCATTTTGAAAAATTTGTTGACACTGTTAACCCAGAATGGTCCCTTCTTCCTTGAAACTCCTGTAGCCTAATAATTGTTGCTACCAAAAATTTGGCACTTAACATAGTATATACAATCTCTTATTCTTAATAATTTTTCAGTATATATTTTTACCCAGCTGAAGATGGATCCCTTGGTGTGCATATTTATGTTTAAGTGTTTGTTTATGAGAGAGAGAAAGAGAGAAGGGGGGTGGTTTACTTTATTTAAATTTGTTTTGGGAAAAACTCTCTAGTTTACCTTTAGAACAATGACATATGATTGGCAATAAATCAATTCTCTCTCTCACAAATTTGTATTTATTCCTGATATTAAATACGTTTAGCAAGCTACCTATCTTTCTTCAATAAAAGTAAACATTTGCAGTTTGTAAGTTCTGAATGTGATTCTCATAGTAGAATATTAGTAAGAAAACTGATTCTACTAATTTTAATACTCAGATGGATACACTGCAATTTCTTCTTCTTCTTCTTTATAATTATATTTATTATTATGTGCAAGACAATTAGAGAAGCATCAGAAAACATAGTTATTTCCAGTATTATGATGAGGCTGTCTTTTTGAAAGGAATGTTATAGAAACCAACCACTAATGTGGAGATTGCAAAAACTGTCTGAATATGTGATAGTTCTCAGCAGGAATACTGAGAAAGGAGTGAAGATTAAAACTAGGCTGAAGTTCTGGAGAAACAGGTTACCTAGGGTTGCCGTCATGACTGACATTGTCTAAAATGAAGGGGCTATGTCACTAATAAATGATACAACCCATGGGCAAGTAGAGAGAAGGGAATACAGAACCTGAAAAGTTTAAGAATCATGTCAGAGAAAATCAGAGAAAATAGTATTCCTGTCATATTTATTTATTTTAACTAGAAAGAAAAACTTTCATGTTATGTTTTGATACTGGTGATGAATGAAATAACATTGTCTTTTTTTCCTTCCTGGAAAATGAATACATTTATATTGAAGATTTAAGGTGGAAGAAAGAAATGGGAATGGGTATCTAATTTATTAGACTTCTAATGGGTATCTAGTCCTTCTCCAGCAAATCAAACAAGAAGTTATACACATAGCTGGGAAAACCACATACAAGCCAAATGAACTCAAGGTCAAATCTTTGTATAAATGATAGATGTGGAAAGATATTGATCAAGCTAGGTTCTGGGCTTCCCCACTCACCCATACTCCCTTGTCAAAGGAGGAAGGTAAAAACTTTCTTTGGGCTGGGGAAGAGAGAGTGAAGAGTTAGAGAGAAAGACAGAGTTATAGGTCACTGAGAGAGAACTCCACACCATGCCACCTCCCCAGGTAAAGTCCCAGGCAGAGGGAATCGAACCTCCAGACATACTTGGCAATCTGAACAATTAGGCATTTCTGCATGCCTTCTTCTGGGAGTGCATCGTTACTTCTTACTGGATTGTGGGACTGCCATTGTTCGCCATTTATCATATTCTAGCCTTTTGATTCATTAGGGGAGAGACACCAGCTATGTCCCAGGAGTTCTTTCTTTGCTGAATAGCCATATGACTTCTCATACATTTAACAGTGTGTTTCAAAGTTTCAAAGAGCTAAATGGATTGCCATAATCCTTCAACTCTTTGTGATACCCAAGATACTTAGCTAACAATAGGATTACTTAAAGAGTGAGTTCCCCAATTTATGGTGATATTTTTCCATTGACATGCTGGAAAAGGGAAAGCTAGGAAAAGAAGATGCTAAGTTAAGTAATGGAAGTGAGCAGTGGATTTTATACATGTTCTCTAAAAAAGCAGGATTATTTCCCTGCCATATTTCACAGTATTAACAGGAATTATATGTAATAATAAAAGGGTAATAAAAGACAATTGTATTTTTATCAGGAAATTAGTTGTGATGATTCATTTATCTTCTTGGTTATAATATTAAAAATATGTCCAGTATTCCTTACAAGAGTACCATAAAAGCTGAATGAGTTAAATTTCTCTAGGCAATTTTCAGCACTGAGAAAAGCGATGCCTTTTCAAACTAATGACTATTTCATGGATGCAGTGGAGAGATATTCAGCATCTGTAATTCTCTTTGGCCCAAGAGTGAAGAGATAAGTAGTAATCATGCCTTCAAGGTAGAATTCATAATCAAATCCTTAATTAAACTCAATATGGAAAGTCCTTAATAAATATCAAAATCTGACTATCAGATTTTCTGGCAAATATTTAATGCTGTGTTCAGTATCTGCTATTTGAACATCTTTCCAATCCTTTTTAAAATTTACTGTGTACACAGGACTATCAATGTCATATTTAAATGGAGAACTATCCCATATTTTAATAACACACCTTCATATTATCCTGTTTTTGCTTTACACATACTTAACAGTTTCCAGAAGAATTTCAATTCATTTTACTATTTTAAAATTTATATTCATTATGCATTAAGTGAACATGTGTGGCTGAGTCTCTCTTCAAGGAGTTTTTAATCAACCCTTTTCATTTGTTCAGACCAAAAATCTCATTGTCTTTCTTGACTCCTCTCTCTTCTTTCATACCCCACATCTGTCGGCAAATTCTACTGGGTCTACCTCCAAAATAGAATTCCGTCAATTCTTATCTCCCTTATTGCTGCCACCTAGTCCCAGCTACCCCAATCTCGCACCCAAATCCCTGTGATAACCTCCTACTTGGCCGCTTTTCTCCTGTCCCTGCCCTGCTGCTGGCTACCCTCAACATGCAGTCCGAGGATCCCGTTCAAGTGTAAGTCAGATCTTGTCACTCCTCTGCTCAAAACCCTCCAATGGCTTCACAGCTCACTCTTGAAAGCCAAACTCTTTATAATGGTCTAAAGGCTCTTCACGATCTAGACTGCTGCCCCAACTCCCCTACCTTTTATGACCTTATCATCAGTTTCCATCCACCTCCTCCTCATCTCTATCCCCTCTCCTGCCTCATTTTCTCTTCTCCAGCCGTACTGACTTCCTGGTATTTCTGGAACATGCCAAGCATACTCTGAATTTAGGCTGATCCTTCTGCCTTGAATGCTTGTCTCCTATACAGCTTCATGGCTAGAGCCCTCCCTCCTACAGGCCTTCACTAAAGTCATGTTCTTTGTGGTGTCTTCCCCAGATGCCATCCCTAAAATGTCAGTTCCCTCTCTGCCATAACGTATCTTCCTTCTTTACCTTATTTTCTAATTATCATGTATCATCATTTAACAAACCATATCATTTAAATACTTATCTTGCTTATTATGTCTCTTTTACAAGAATGTAATCTCCTTGAGAGTAGAGATTTTTGTTTCATCAGTGCTTAGAATGGTTCAGTATTTGTTAAATGAATTAATGAATGAATGACCAAAATATTTCATTCATGTGGATTAAATTTTATAAAACAAGTCAAAACATTTAAGTGGTACAAGATTACCTGCTGCATTTATATTACACTGAGAACAAATAAAGGACAAATGCTTTTATCCTTGGAAGGTAGTTGTTGGAATTTTTCAGGAAAAAATTGTCATCTTCCTTGTACCAAGTACATGCGGGCTTCTAGAAAGAGATAGGGTTTCAGATATCACTTGAAACATGGAAAGAATCCATTATAAACATTTTCTTTGCTTTGAGAACACTTGAATTTTGGCAAAATGTTTGCAAATTAGAGTAGACTGACTAGACAGGCAATATAGCATAGTGGTTAAGAGAGAAGCTCTGAAGTAGGAAAACCTGAATTTGTATTGGAGGTCTGGGGTGCTATGTCTATGAGAATTTGGGCAGATTAACTTGCTTCAGTTTCCTTATCTGTGAAATGGGGATAATAATAGTACCTGCTTCATCCAGTTATTATGAAGATTAAATGAATTAATTCATGTAAACCACTTAAAGCAATGCTTAAATGTAATTTAGTGCTTGTTAAGTTGGAATTAGTATTTCCATCATTATTATTTTGACTGCAAACACCATGAAGGCAGGGTCCATCAGGCAAAGCAAGGGAGACGGTACCCTGGAAACTGAGGTCAGAGAAGATCTTGAATTGGAAATGGATCACTGATATCTAAGGTAGAAACACAGTGGGGGAGCCAAGGTGGTGAGGCGTTGTTTGAGGATCATTTCAGAGGGGAGGGTTCTGAAGCCAGAATGGAGAGTTATGGTTGGATTCTCTAACAGTCAACAAAGGCTGTAGAGGGGAGACTGTAGGGAGGGGTATATGCCAAAGGCTCCGTCTTGACTCTTCCTGCATTTCTGATATGCCAGTAGGATAAAGCAAAGGGGATGAGATCAGAGTAGGGGGAACTGGCAGGGAAGGAGAAACAGTGCTTTATCTATCACTGAACAATGCTATTCAGAAGGAGGAGTGTATAAAATATTCCCGTTAAAAAATAGAGAAACGGAGAAGCTAAGAAATAATGTTTGAAATAAAGCAGAAGATAGAGTCAAATATCCAAATGAAATGCCAAAATTCTATCAGCCATTTGATGTTTCTGAATATCTTGGTGTCTAGCATTGTGTAGGTAAAATATCCAGCTGCTTGTCTAAATTTTCCATTTTTCATCCAGATGTTTCCATTTCTTATTGTACATGGATATATTTAATAATATTTATAGTTTAATTGGGCATTTGTGAAGGCAATTATGAAGTTTGATTGGATATTCATAGTTTTGAAACTATAAAGAATGGCATAAAATGTTTGTACTGCTATAATAAAATTCTATTTTTATTTTGCAAAGATGTACTTGATTTTTCAATTGAAGAGAGAACTTAAAAAATTCAGTGTACTAACAAATTTGACACATCTGTTCTTCCTGTGCAAAATCATAGATTGCGGGGCTGACATGGCATTAGGTCACAGAGTGGCTGTAATGGGAGGAGGCCACTTCTGTGAGACAAGAGCTTGGGCAGGGATTGTTTAAGATTCATGGTGAGCTGAAAGCTACCTTCCTGAAGGTTTCGTCAACCAATCCTCTTTCAGATTTTTGTGGTTTTGCTGCTCAGAATCCATCTTTATCTCTTTCCCTCAGACCAATTCTGTAACTGTTTAGAGACAACTTTCATGTCTCTCCTGACTTCTCCCTTCTTCAGACAATGTATCTTCTTTTTCTTTCATCATTCTTCATATGATCTGTTGTTGAAATTCTTCTCAACCTTAATCACGATCCTCTGTATATATGGTTCTGTATTTTAATTTCCTTTGTAAACAATAACACTGGTAACTACAGATGATACTCTCCCTGGAATCAGACCAGGATAGAAGACAATGGAACTCTAACATTTCTTATTTTGGGCACTATCGCTATATCCGCAGCCCAAGTATTCAACAGTGGTTTTGAAGTTGCATTTCCCTGTTGATTTCTATTATTTCATGTTAACTGAAACAGCTGAGATTCCTTTCACGTGAGTGGCTTTCCTGTTATCTCCTCAATCTTGTTGGGGGCTTTGACTGTAAAACACCACTGAAAACATGGCGTCACTTTTCTCCCTAAGTTTTATCTTGTAAGCCTCTGTACATCATTCCACCTGTTCAGAAGTTTGAATCTGTGCCTAATATGCTACTTATCTTTTCCATCTTTGGATCAGCTGAATATTCAAAAACCTTGGTTTCAATATGCTTATTTAAGTATTTGATTAAAATTAGAATAAAACAGAGCTAGACTGTAATATGGCCTTGGAAATGTCTCTCCTGACTGATATCAGTTAGGAGAGCCTTGGAAACGTTCCTTGGCTACAATGCCTGGAGGAAATCTGTGTTTATTCAGAGTCTGAGGGAAATCTTTGGGAATAAACAGGTTTTGTTGTGGAGTTTACAATTTGAGCACCTTAAGGGTTTCATTTATTGCTAAGAATTAACATCTAATTAATTTGTTAAAATGTTTCAACAACAGCAAACAAAGTAGGTAAAGGAAAAAAAGAAAAAAAATTGGTTGTTGCCACGTGCACGAAGTGAAGTTGAATTGTGCCCTGATTAATTGATTAAGGACGGTTCCCGTGGTGAATAATTATGTTCAATAACTGTCAATATAATTTGCAATCAATTATCACTTATAAAACCAGCCTATAGCAAGCTCAGTTTTACATGCATCCTGATGCAACTGCCACGTTAGCAAGCACTACTTTCCATTTCTTTCATAGTGTCCTTTATTCAACAAATCATGATTGAAAGCTCTCACTTTATATCCAACAAGGTATCTTCCTTCTACTTTCAGAAAATTGCCTTAAAGCTTGTTTTTTCTTTTTTCTAGGAAGTCCATTGTGATTAGTGGCCATGGTGAGAGGCCTGGGGTAGATTGAATTTCTCACTATTCTTCACTCTCCTGTAGGGATATTATGCATCCACACCTTTACCATGGCCTCATGGTGGGTGAAGAATACTTTCTTGCCCTTTGATTTTGGGGTTTTGTCATGTGACTTGCTTTGGCCAATGGGATGTTAGCAGACATGCCCTAGCAGAGGCTTGAAATGCGTTTAAGTAGATGGGCATGCCCTGTTGTGCACCACTGTGAGAAGAGCTTCCTCAGGTATCTGCTGCCCTTTCAGCCTGGATCCCAGAGTGAACACACGTGGAGCAAACCTGAGCCCAACCTGCAGCAATGAGTCATGTCCAGTCAGACCAACAACCTGAAGTAAAGTGGCCTACTGAGCCTAGCTTAGGCGAGTTGAATCCTGGCTGACCTGCAGACCTATGAGCATAAGAATAAATGTTTATTGCTGCATGCCACTGAGTTTGGGGGCTGATTATTATTATTATTATTTACGCAGCAATAGATAACATCACAGTTTTTTTTCTATGAAATACTACTATTTCTTATAGTACTTCTTAATTTAATTGGGAAATTTGTTGTTTATCCTATTGCTTAAGTTTAGTAATAATTCATCTAGTCAAAATTTAGCTGCCAGAAAACTCACTTATCTGTGATATAGCCAAGAACACAGAAGAGAGAAAAATAGATATAGTGAATGGCCAAAATAGATATATCAGTGGTCCCCAACTTTTTTGGCACCAGGGACCAGTTTCACGGAAGATAAGTTTTCCATGGATGGGGTGGGGGGATTATTTTGGGATGATTCAAGCACATTACATTTATTGTGCAGTCGAACCTCTCTGCTAATGAAAACCTGAATTTGCAGCCACTCCCCAGCACTAGCATCACCACCTCAGCTCCACCTCAGATCATCAGGCATTAGATTCTCATAAGGAATATGCAAACTATATTCCTTGCATGTACAGTTTACAGTAGAGTTGGGGCTCTTATGAGAATCTAATGCCCCACCTGATCTGATAGGAGGTGGAGCTCATGCGGTGATGCGAGCAATGGGGAGCGGCCATAAATACAGATGAAACTTCCCTTGCTCGCCCACCGCTCACCTCCTATTGTGTGGCCTAGTTTCTAACAGGCCATGGACCGGTACTGGTCTATGGCCCGGGGGTTGGGGACTGCAGGATATAATGTCCGCACACTAGCACTCATACATTTATTTTTGGGAGAATTCTTCACTCGCTCACTCAAGCATGCTTATTGACATCTTTGCTAAACTGGTTTCCTTATCATGAGACAGCATAAGAAGGAATGTGAAAATGAGATAAAGGCTGTTACAGCAGGCACACGAAAAGAAGTTCAGAGACAGACAATGGCTTGATAGCAGATAGGAAGATGTGGCCAGAATAGTAGTCTGGGTTTCTCGGTGTGAAGCCAGAAACACCACCTACTTCTGCAGGTCTGAGAACATTGCTGCTTTGTAGCATTACCCCAAAGCTGAGTTTCAGAAATATGCATACTTTTGGGGCATAAGGCAGCCTGCTATCGGGTATAGGAAATGTGGGACTCATGTGGAACATCTTTCTGGAAATTAAAAAAAAACTTTATAATAAACTAAAATGGCAAGTCTAGGTTTTAAAATTTTATGGACTAGTAAAATAAAAGGGAAGGGGCTTTGTTTTTTTTTGTCAAGTAAGGGCATTTGTTAACATCATTTCATAAAGGAAAGCTATATTAATATTAACTAAATAGAAGGGACATAAACTTCCCAAAAGAAGTCATTTGACAAAGTGAAACCTTTGTCAAATCTATAAACCACTAGGGAAACATTGATTTGAATAATTAGCTCCACTGTTAAATGAACAAAGATATAGTATGGAATATAACATTTAGATAATATCCTAAGATAAAAATGGGGCATTTCATGACTATTGTCTTGGAAGCAGCTATTTAACTCTTCTCTGTTGGTAGGAGAAGTTGTAGGAAATTTGAGAGATGCTGTTCTGCTGTTAAATCAAACCCACGTCAGCCTATTTAAGAAAATGGAAACATATTACACATTTTAGAATGTAGTACACATTTCCATCAAATAGTTAAAATTTAAAAGGTGATGATTCTTTAAATTTAGGAGTAAATTTTTTTTTACCTGGAAATGTAACCATGGAGAATCATTTGTTACTCATGTAGTCTAGATAGCGGAGTCCTTATTGTATGTCAATCAAGTAAATATTACCTCTTCCAGGAAACTTCCAGTGGAATGTAGCAGTGAGTTCATGGTGATTTTTAGAGCCAAAATATGTCAGTTTGTGTCCAGGGCTGAACTCTATTTGGAAGGAAGGGAACATGGCCTGCATGGAAGAAGTGGAGGGCCACACTGTCCTTCCCCCAAGCTTCCCCTACTGGCTTGCAATTTCCTCCAGTGTGGTTCCTATGACTTTTACGATGGCCTACCAGGTATGGAAAGACACACACACCATTAACATTTCCTACAACATGCTTGGAAGGATTAGAGACACAGACATGCGTTATTCCTATCTCGAAGAGTTTCTAATGTACCTGGAGAGAAAAGGCAGATAAGAGACAGTAAAACAAAACAATAAAGACAAGGCAGCAGTTAATCAAGAATTAAACTATGTGTTATTGTTTCCAAGAGTTGTAGAAAGTTTGAGGAGAAGGAGTCTAGCACGCCTGGAGTAGTAGGAAGGTTTCGGGGTCTGAGGATTAGGCCTTGAGGGAGGGAATGATTTTAGGGAGTGGAGAGAAGCAGAGAAACCATCCCAGGAACTTGCCATGTTGGCAGATGGGGACTTGAATGGCAGGAACCCACCAGGAGCAGTGGAAACGACTTTTGGATAGTTTGGAGTGTGACACAACATCAAGATCATCAGAATTAGAATTAAAGCAGGGGGAAAAGGAAGGATTTTAAGTAGATAAGTGATGTGACACTGAGAAAGTTTGATCCAAAGACAGAAATAACAAGAGGGCAACAATGAGATGGATAAGCGAACCACTTTTTTACAGATAGATTCTTCATTAATTTAGGCAACATAAGGCTCCCCTGAGGGCATGAGATAGAGGATAGGTAGGCTTCCCTGTGTGTATGTGTTGGGATAAAAAGGAGAAGATTTGAGGCTGGGTAAATGCCCTAAGAATGGTGGGACACTTGAATGATTAATTCCAGTTCACAATTTGACTTCAGATATCTTGGTGAACATGTTTAGGGATCCTGAACTGGCCCTGGGTTCTCAGAAAAGCCAACTCCCTCAAGAAATGTGGGAGGGTTAATGCCAGGTCTCCTGTCTCTTAAAAGATAATCAGTCCATGGTGGTAAAAACAATGGCTATTAGGGGTAGTCTTGTTGTCATTTAACACCTGTGGCAAAATTCTCCAGCTCTATGATCACCATGAACAGCAGAAATGTACTTCTATGGAGCACTCTCTGTATGAGTTCATTTAATCAAATGCAAACATCCACCCTGTGAAGTGGGTATTGCTCATTCCATTTAATACACGAGGAAGTGGGTGCTCAGTAAAGGTCACATGGTGATAAAATGAAGCCAGCACTTCCACGCTGGCCTTCTGACCATATACATCTTTGCCCTGCTCTATTCTCTTTTTCTCATGACTCAGAAAGGGGAAGGAGCATCTCAGAAGATCTGAATTGCTAAAGAGAGTGAAACTGTGCTTAAAGGGAAATAGCATTTTGTTTAAGAACTCAAGTAATGGAAAATAAAAGTGGCACACACTTGAAGATGTCATTTGAGACTCCCCTTGGTCTCTATATGAGAAGCACTACTTGAGATGGAAGTTCTTTGTACTCAAATGTAGAGAACCAAAAGCAAGATGTTTCAATTCTCAGTCAAGAACTTACAGGCAGACAATAGAACAATGTTTTTCATACTGTATTCAGGTAGAGGGGGTAAGGTGGGACCCACATGGTATCTGGGGCCTCTAGACTCCTCTCCCATCACAGGTGCTCTGCTTTTTTTTTTTAAGGAAAAATTTATTTTCACATATGTGTAAGATTTCCTTTGAACAAGATTATACAACTTTAAAAAGGAGGGCTAATTTTCAAGTCCAGTTCTTTTCATTTCCCCCAAACACTATCAGATGAATCACTCAATTGGATTTTTTTCTGAAATCAAACCTGGTTTTATATTTACTGCTACAAATTATACAAAGCAGAATTCATTATTCTAAAAGTGCAAGAAAATATGACCAAGATATTTAAATAATGACTAATATACTCACATAACCATTCAAGTGAGAGAAAAACTTACTGCAGCAGAAAAGCAGCCATGCCAGCCATATAAATAACAGGCACTGCTTCAAGATCTTTTGTGTAAAAATGGAAGATGAATTTACTGTCTGGAAAGCAAATGGCACAAAGAAGTCTAAGTGTTACACACAGCAAGGACTCAGAGGTTAGTTAGAAACATCTTCATTGAGAGCTTTGTGGGAGAGTTTTAGGGATAAAATGCAGCAGAAATAGTCTGGACATTTAAAAGGCCCTTGATATATATTCTTGGATTTGGTTCTCCAGACTAGTCTTATTATTTTACTTTACCAAAGCTCATTGAAATGTTATAGGAATGCTAATTTCTCCACAACTTCACTAACTGGATATTAGGATTTTAAAGATCTTTACATCCACAGGCATTAAAAAAAACCCAACCCCATGGAAGAGGTATAGCCTTTCTCATCAACTGGTACCCTGAGTGCTGCCCATCACTGTGGGAACATGGAGTTGTACAGAGTAGGACCTAGGAAAATCGCCCTAGTTTGTGCCATCTTGTGGAAGTCTGTAGCTAATCCTTTGGAACCAGCACTTTCCACAGAGGATAGGCTCATCTGAATAAGTGTTATAGTTAGCAATCTACGGCAGTGGAACAATCTATGATAATTTAAACTTTTGAATAACCAACTACAGTACAATGTTTGAAAAGCTGTAAAAAAAGACTTCCTTACAATTCACAATTGAAGATGGAGATTTTTATAATTCTGTCCCAAAGTGTTCCATTTTAAACATCTTATAGGTAAATAGAAGTAAATGGCATGTATTTAAATCAGATTTGTTCTCAAACCTGTTTCAACTTGAGCAATTGCTGCAATAAAATTTCCTTTAA
Source organism: Indri indri (assembly GCA_004363605.1). NCBI lineage: Eukaryota > Metazoa > Chordata > Mammalia > Primates > Indriidae > Indri > Indri indri. Next base: position 11,465 of record RJWJ010024562.1, on the reverse strand, counting down.
TATCTTTGTTTAACTGCCATTGGGGCAAAAACCCTTAAATCTGAAGCTATTTCTGAAATTGAAGATTGAACATAATTGATATTAAGTACCATTAAGCTTATTATTGGTCTTGTAAAGATATTTCTATATTCTCTGGAATGGATATAATCTCAGGGAAAAGAAAGTTCATCTCTTATGTGTTTCCTCTATTCAATTCTGCTCACCAAACTATGCCATGTAGTGGGCTAGCCTCTGAGTACAGGAAAAATGAAGAATTAAGTTTCCTCAGGAAGCTAGGCCTAGAGGTGGGTGGCATATGTACATGTTCACAAATAAAATGCATTGTGGTCATTGCTATAACAGAAGAACATATCAGTGCTGGAAACACAAATGCATAGTTAATTTTGCAGTCACAGTGGCAGGAGGGGAGAGAAAGCCCAGGGACACTACTAAGAGAAGGCATTTCAGCTGGGCCTTAATTGATGAATAGGATTTTGTTGGGTAGATAAGGAGGCAAGGGGATCCCAGACAGTGGCAAGAATCTGTCCAAAAAGATGGAGGTCAGAGAGTTCAGGGAGTAGTAGGAAATCTACTGTGCATAGAGATATGGCCACAGAAATGGGAAGAAGCTGGACAGGAGCCTGCAAAGTCCAACCAGGCAGACCAAGAACTGCATGTTTATTTGTCCACTGTGAATATTGTGCCTAGAAAGTACTTTTACTCAAAAGCCTAGACTTATGGGATAAACTCTCACTTCATTTCCTCTGTAAAGGATTGCATTTCATTTTTTTCTAAGATGTATGTAAAAGGAAAAGAAAGATTTTGAAAAGGAATTCCAATACGTTTCTTTCTAACAACATTCATTTGTATTTGATTTCCTAAAAGAAACAGCCATTCAGTGTATGGATCTGTAGAAATGTGTGTGCTTTTATTGAAATATATATTTCTACAGAACCATATCATTTCTATCAGATCTTTCCTATTCTACAATAAAAAGTCCTTAAAATGAATGACAAACCAATGGTATAGCATTATCTCCACTAGGGATTCTTAGACATTGTTTGTCAGTGTTTGAATAGTGCATTTTTGCATGGGAACAAGCAAATTGTGGGCTTTTAACAAAAAGCATCTGAAAGAATTCTTTTGATGATGACGAATTTTATCTTTGTATATGAGGTTATGCTGGGTGATTTCTAATGCGTCTTTTTCTCTGCCTCTCTCTGTCTCCTTACCCGCTCCCCGACTCTCTCTCTACCTCTCTACTTGTGTACAGGGTGACCATAAAGTCTGGAAGCCTAATAACATTATTTTATAAGTATTCTAATGTCAATAAATCATTCATTAACCTATGTCCCCAGACTTGGTGACTAGCCTGTAGTTGCTGTTTAGTTAAATATATTTCGATAATAAAAGGAGATGCTTAAAAATAATTGATTCTATTTAAATATGGCTTACTTTTATAGATCCCCATGTCACTTTGGGGAGCTATTTTAGATATAAGCTGATGTTTTCATATTGCTGTCAGAAAGCAACTATGGTGCTCTATGTGTATTGGTTGGTAAGAAGACCATTGCATTAAAATGAACAGTTCATGGTAGACCTGGACAAAAATGGACATAGAACAGGATGGCAGCAGCTAAGGTGGAGGCCTTGATAGAATGATGTCTGTGTAGGGAGACTGTGAGCGTGATCCTGCCCTGGTCCTGGTCTATCCATGCAGAATATTTCAGCTATACATCTAGGGGTAGGTGTCATATATCGCTGTTGCCTATTCCAGGCTCTTCTGGCAGTGAACTAGAATACTTTGGAAAGGGTATGTGGAACCTCTCTCAAGCTCCTAGATGTGGCTGTGTGTCCCAGTAAGGTCCTGCTAAGGATGTTTCCTCCTTCCTTGTGCATGCCCTTCAAGTCAGGCTACTACTAGCTCGTATGATACCTTTGTGAAAATTAGAAAAAGTGTGCCCCTTCTTTTATATGGTCCTGACAGCACAGATTGGGTTTAGAGCACAAGATGGATTTTGGATACCTTGTGCTGAAAACAACCTATGTAATTATGTATGATGGTCCTGCTTCCATTGTCTAGGGACAGGTATCTCCACATACTAATACTTAATGGAGAATCCTATTGTCTACTTTTGGTTGAACACCTGTTCCATATTTATGCAAGTATATAAGTAATTATCATCCTTACTGTGTATACTTAATATGCATATAGTGTACATACTAATACTTAATATGGAAATAGCATTTCAAGTTTTCTAGGTTTTTCTAACTTCCTTCATTTTAGTTATGACAAACTCTAGTTAGGATAACTTTAGTTATGACAAAACTTTGAAAAATTTCACCCCATCTGTTTCTGATATCGATTATTCTAAACCAGAAAAGAAAATGTGAATTTATGAAATATCTTGGTCAGTAAAGCAGATGGTCATGAGAGTCATAGAGATTCAGTTAGCATCCAAAGTCCAGAGGATGCAGAGTCATCATGCTGCTCAGCTGAGATGAGGAGAAAATGTGTTCAGAAAGTCATGTAAAAATACCAATTCCAGGTTTACTTATGTTTCACATTTTTTTACTCTCTGTGGTAGGCAAAATAATGGACCTCCAGAGATATCCACATTCTAATCTCTGGAAGCTGTGAATATGTTACCTTACATGGCAAAAGGAGCTTTGCAGATATGATAAAGGTTAAGGACCTTGAGACAGGGAGATTATCCTGGATTATTTGGATGAGCCCAAACTAACAAAATGCATCCCTGAAAGAACCTTTCCTCTGAGATAAGAGTCAGAGGGAGATGTGGCTATGGAAGAATGGTCAGAGGGCAATGCAATGTTGCTGGCTTTGAAGATCAAAGAAGGGTCCATGAGCCAAGGAATGTGGTTGGCATCTAGGAGCTGAAAAAGGTGAGGAAATGTATTCCCCTTGAGACCCTCCAGAAGGAATGTAGTCTTGCTGAAACCTTAATTTTAGCCCTATAATACCCATTTCAGAACTCTGACCTACAGAACTGTAAGATAATAAATTTGTATTATTTTAGGCCTCTAAATTTGTGGTAATTTGTTATCGCAGCAATAGAAGATGAATACATGCTTTATACATGTAGTGCTAAATTACATATTGCAGGTTTATGTTTGTTTTGGAACAGCTCTTTCAAAAACTTTCTATGGCACATGATTTTTAAAATTAAAACTTAATATACTTTGACCTATGCATCAAAGGACTCTGACAACAGAGTGAAAATGAAATCCATAGAATGGGAGAAAATATTTACAGATTATATATCTGATAAGGGATTAATATCCAAAATAAATAAAGAACTACAACTCAACAACTACAAAACAAACAACTTGATTAAAAAGTGGGCAAAGAATTGAAGACATTTCTCCAAAGAAGATGTAGAAATGGCCAACAAGCACATGAAAAGATGCTCAACATCACTAATCATTAGGGAGATGCAAATCAAAATCACAATGCAAATAAAAATTACTTTGTACCCATTAGGATATGATATTATTTAAAAAAAACCCCAGAAAATAGCAAATGTTGGTCATGATGTGGAGAAATTAGAATCTTTGTGCATTGTTGATGGGAATATAATATGGTACAGCTGCTGTGGAAAACAGTATGATGGTTCCTCAAAAAGTTAAACAGAATTACCATATGATCCAACAATTTCACTTCTATCCAAGAGAATTGAAAGTGGGGAAACAAACAGATATTTGCACACTAATGTTTATAGTAGCATTATTCACAACAGCCAAAAATTGGAAACAACCCAAATATCCATTGACAGATGAATGGTAAAAAAACATGTGATATGTACATACAGTGGAATGTTATTCAGCCTTAAAAAAGAATGAAATTTTGACACATGCTACAGCACAGATGAACCTTGAAAATATTATTCTAGGTGAAATAAAGCACAAAAGGACAAGTATCCTATGATTAGTATTTCTAAGAGGTACCTAGAGCAGTTGAATTCATAGAGACAGGAAGTAGAATGGTAGCTACCAGAGGCCAGGGGAAGAGGAAATGAGAGTTATTATTTACTGAATGTGGAGTTCACTTTGGAAAGATGAAAAAGTTCTGGAGATGGATGGTGGTGATGGTTTCACAGCAATGTGAATATACTTAATGCCACTGAACCGTATCTTTAGAATGGCAAATTTTATGTTATATATTTTATCAAATTAAAAAAATTAATATACTTTGAGAAAAGGAAACAGTAAGATTGGTCCAGGCACATCTGAGAAATGGTAAGGAGAGCATAGCAAGAGAGAAGGAGTCTTTGTAGAGCAGTGGTTTTCAACTAGGGGATTCCTTTATCTCCTGGAGGACATTGGGCAATATCTGGAGATATTTTTGGTTGTCATAACTGAAGGTTGCTGCTGGCATCTAGTGGGTAGAAGACAGCGATGTCGCTAAACATCCCTGAGGAGATGTACAGGACAGGCCTGCACAACAAAGAACTGTCCAGCCCAAACTGTCCCTAGTGCTGAGGGTGAAAACCCTGTTGTAGAGGTATTGGGTGATGTGGTTGGATGGAGTTGGAGGGTCTGATGAGAGCAGTATCTTAAATGCTTAGCCAAGAAGTTTAAAGTTCATGCAATAGGTAATATATTCTTTATGGTGGGAGAAGAAGGACTTAATTGTTATTGAGAAAGGTTAATCATGGGAGAATGGATTAGATTCAAGGAAAGATTAAAGGCAGGAGACCAGATAGGCAGTGGCTGTGGCAATGTAGTACGGTGTAGAAAAATCGATAATGCTCCATGTAGCTGCATGTGACAGATACTGCCCTAAGGGCTTTATGTGTATTAATTCATGTTGGCCTCATAATACCTACATGTTATAATCATTATTCTCATTTTACAGAAGAGAAAATCTGAAACAGACTAAGTTCCAAGGTCAGTAAGGGATGGAGCTGTGCTTTGAACCCAGGAAGTCTATGCTACCTCTTTTCACAGGTTGAACTATTTCTTTAAATGTCTAGATAATTACTTAGGAGTGGCAAGATGGTGGATCAGAAAAACCGCCAGCCAGAGTGTCTCTGCAAGAAAGACAGATTTTAGAAGAAAGTGAAAAAAAATAAACAGGCAGACAGACATAGATCGAATGAGGCTTGGAAGGAAGGGTGCCTGAAACTACAGGAGACTCCACGGGAAGGCGTTGCGGAGGAGAACTGGAAGGAGAAAGGCTCCTGAGAGCCTTGGAGACCAGCGACAAGGGTAGGTGGAGCAGTTAACTTTCCCCTCCCTTGCATCTCGGACTGCTGGTGGGCTCCTGAGCAGTTGGAGAGACCTGCCAACACCAGCCCAGAGACGGCTGCCGCCAGTGAGCGGTGGCCTCTTGCGGACAGGGCACCAGGCTCCCAGCTCCCTCAGGGCACCTCCCCGCGTGCGCAGACCCGAGCATATCTGCAGGCGCCATATTGCTCTATTCTCCCCTTCCCCTTCCCTACCCGTGGCTGCCAAGAGAGACAATTTAGCCACCACCTGGAGGCATCTGCAGGGAATGGGACCTTTCCTTTTGGGGCCCTACAGCAGACTGAGGGGTACTCAGACTGTGAGATCCCTACCCGACAGCCCTCTCAGGCCCTGCTTGCCTGGAGACTCGAGGAGAGAGGGGCAAATCCTGAGGTGGAGAGACATTGATCTAGTTAGGGCACCCCGTGGGTGACTTGAGACCAGCACTCCTCTCCCTGGCAGGGTCAGGGATTGATCTCTGGGGCCCAGGGGACAGGCCTGCAGACTAGATTCCGTACACCCAGGTCTCGATTACATTGCCCCGGGGCACAGAAGGGATATTTGTGAATGAGGCTACTGAGGTGTGTGTGCCTTCAGGGGCAGATCAGAATGCTTGAGGGGCAACTCTCCTCCCACGGGAGGGCTGTGCTGCCAGCTCAGGCTGCGATCCTGGGCAAGGGGCCTTCCGGCCCACATCACGGCCAGGGGATATATGCTGGCTTGAGGTCCTGCCTGCTAGCAGAAGCCCAGGAGAAAGCGTGGAATAGGGGAGGGTGGAAAGGAGTGAGGCCTGCTCCAGACTGCAGGTCTCAGACAGCCCCACCCCGACCCACAGACTTTTTGGCTGAGTGGGGCCATTTCAGCCCTTCCCTGGCAGGTTTGCCCAAAAGCAGGGAACAGACCTTTGACCCCTGCTAACAGCACTTGTGGAGCTTCAGAGCAGGCTGACCCAACCCAGCTCTGCCCAGCCTTACTTCCCCACCTACCCCCACTGAAGTGGAGAATAAGGACACACCTGGAAGTCCCAGGGCCCCACACACCACCCAAGGCACTAGAGGGCCTCTCCAGAGGAACAAGAGCTGGTTATAGGACCCAAAAAACAACTCTGCAGCCTGCTTCTTCCAGCAAGTGCCACCTACTGACAGGGAGGTCATTCTGCACACACTTTTACTGCATCTACTGACTCATTATATAGGGTGTGGTCAAATATCACTGACAAACTCCACCTACTGGCACAGAGACTAAACCGGGCCTGTCATTATCCAAATGAAAATCTAAAGGTAAGAAGCAACAGCTGATCCAGATGGGAAGGAATTAGTGAAAGAACTCTGGCAGTATGAAGAATCAAACGGAAAGCATACCCCGAAAGGGGATCACCAGCTCTCTATCAATGGCTATCAACCAAATTCAGAACACTAAAATGACAGAAGAATTTCAAACATGGATTGTAAGAAAACTCAGTGATATGCAAGAGAAAATGGATAACCAACACAAAAACCACACACACAAAAAATCCAGGACTTGGAAGAAAAATTCACTAAAGAATTGAAATATTAAAAATCAAACGGAACTTCTGGAAATGAAGAATTTATTCAAGGAATTACAAAACACAGTGGAAAGCTTCAAGAATAAGGTAGATCAAACAGAATCTCAGGGATTGAAGATAACACCTTTCAATTAAATAAGTCAGTCACAGAGAGGGAGCAGAGAAATAAGAGAAAAGAGCAAAGCATACACATGAAATGTGGGATTATGAGAAGAGGCCTGATATGAGAATCATAGGCATACCTGAGGGTGAAGAAGAAAATACACAAGGGTCGGATAAGCTATTTGAGGATATCATGGAAAAAAATTTTCCAGGCCTTGCTAAAAATCTAGATATCCAGGTACAAGAAGCTCAAAAGACTCCTGGGAGATTCATTACAAACAGGAAGACCCCACGACACACAGTCATCAGACCGACCAAAATAACCACCAAAGAGGCCCTCCTATGAGGGCCCATCAATACATGAGTGGATTAATAAAATGTAGTATATGTATACCATGGAGTTCTATTCAGCCACAAAAATCAATGGTGATCTAGCACCTCTTGTATTACTCCTGGATAGAGCTGGAACCCATTCTACTTAAGTGAAGTATCACAAGAATGGAAAAACAAGCACCACATGTACTCACCATCAAATTGTTTTTAACAGATCAACACTTAAATGCACATATAGTAATGACATTTATCAGGCGTCAGGCGGATCAGAGGGGGGAGGAGGGGATGGATATATACACACCTAATGGGTGCAGTGTGCACCATCTGGGGGATGGACATGCTTGAAACTCTGACTGGTGGGGCAAAGGCAATATACATAAGCTAAACATCTGTACCTCCAGAATATGCTGCAATTTAAAAAAATTAAAAAAAAATAAAATGTCTGGATACATCTCCTTGTTTTCTGTCAACTTAGTTGGAAAATTAGATTTATGGTTAAGTAGATTAAGGGGATATGTAGACTTTACTACCTCCTTTCTACATTAGATTGAGTTTGAGGAAGACGGAGACAACTGAGAAGACAGCAATTGGCTTCTTGAATTTTAGAAAATTGCTTGGAGGGAAGATTGGAATTAAGAGTGGGTGAATTAAAAATATAGGTTGGAGGAGGTGAATAATCAAGGAGACATTGCAGTTTTTCACCCACCAGCTCTCAAATTCTGACTCTCCAAAAACTTCAGCAGGCTGTAGATGCCATTTCACTGACATGCATCAAACTTGAAAAACACAATCTAGGCCAGGATTGTCACTCCACCTCCTACTCCTCAGTAACACTCACTCATCCTGAACACATCCCACTCAATAATCCTTTCCCAGGAAAAGAAAGGAAAACCGCCATGCCCTGCTATGATGATCTTGTATAAGCTTGTTTAGGGAATGAAGGTGTCTGTGCCACTGAGGAAGGAGAGAGGAGAGAGAAGGGGCTATTTATTTCATTGAAAACACATCACACTTGACTCCTTGCCTGCTATTTGTAATTACAAATGCAGTTTGCAGTAGCTCTAAAGATCTAGAAAAGGCTGAAAAGCTTCTGGCCCAATTAGTGTTTGTCCCCAAAGAGGTTTAAGACCAGAAATCTAGCTGTTTTAGTCTTGATTCTGTCACTAATAAATTCTGTGATCTTGGATGACATTACCATATTCATCATTATTGCACTGCCTGCTTTTCCAGGCAACATCTTTTGATATTCATAACAGGCTGCTGGAGTAGGCAAAGTAGATATTAGCATTTTTTTTCTGATAAGAAAAACTGAAATTCTAGAACGATAAGTGATCTACTTAGGGTCACCCAGCTAGGAGGTAACAAAGCTGGAACATGAGCATGGTTTGACTTCAAATTTATTTGTTATGATATCACTGCTTCTCCAACTCCAGGGTACATGAGAGCCACTTAGAGAGTTTATCAGTGCACAGATTCCTGGGACCTACTGCCAGGTATATCATCTGTATTACTATAGAATAATATCATAATATCTACAACTAAAATACCTCATAATTTAGATAGTATCTCTTTATTAATTAGCAGGCCTGGGGTGGGATCTGAGAATTTGCATTTCTACCAACCACCCAGGTGATATTAGCTGGTCTGGAGACTGTTTTTTAAGTGGCACTGCTTTATACTATACTGATGTACTTCTTTCCTCATCTGTTAAAGAGAGATGATAATAACCAGCTCTCTTCATTCTCAGTATTGCTATTGGGACTGTGGTAAATTAAAGATGGCTATAAGCACTTTGCAGCTCATACAATCAAGAGGAATAACTTATCTTCTTGCCTTTGAATCTGGGTTGGCCTGGTGACTTGCTCCAACCAATATAGGGTAGAAGTGACACTTGACTTCCAAGCAAGATCTCAAGTGGCCTGGCAGCTTTCACTGTTGGCTGTCATGGAATCCTGAAACCACCATGTGAAAAAGCCCAAGCAAGAACTTGTGGTGACAAAGACCCTGTTAATGACCCAGACAATGAATGAGGGCATCTAGGGTCATCCCACTGGTGAACTGAAGCTGCATGAGTGAGCTCAGGCAAGATCAGTGGAACTGGTCAATCAACCCATAGGATTGTGAGAAATTAATAAGTTGTTGTTGTTTTAAGCCACTAAATTTTGGAATGGTTCGTTAGGTAGCAATAGATAACTGAAATGGGGATAAGATGGATAATGATTATGAAAATATTTTGGAATTATAGTAATACAAATTCTCTAAGAATAAAGATTTTTCATAATAAAATCTGTACTAAAAATTAACAAGACAGATAAAACATTTAAAATCAAACTTAAAAATAGAATAAACATTGAATAAAAAAGAAATCTATGAATACATACTGATAAAAATAGATAAATGAGCAAAATAAATGGGAGAGGAAATGACACTTCTGTCCACTGCTAAGTATAGAGGGGGAAGTGGAGTTGGAAAATCAGCATTTTACAACCACATTGTAAAGATGGGTTAGAACAAGAGTCATCATCAGTGGATGTTGAATCTACGGGGAAATTTTGATGAAGGTGATATTTGCTTGGTCTCAATATGTCTTCCCACAGATTGTTATTAATTGCAAGAGGAAAATCCTTAATTACACAGAAGAAAGATCTTGCAATACCATGACTGGGTAATTAAAATTTAAATCACTAATGATGAACATTGTGTGCCTCTGGATGTGATACTATGAGAAGGACACAACATTAGTGAGAAGAGTAACATGAATCTACTCATGAGAGAACATTAGAGAAACTCAAATTGAGGGGTATTCTATAAACTAACTAGCTTGTGTTCTTTAAAAATTAAAATATCATGAAAGACATGGAAAAACTGAGAAATTGACCCAGATTAAGGGAGACTAAAAAGACATGACAACTAAACACCATACATGATCCTTGACTGGATCCTATATTTGAGGGGGGAGGGAAATTCTATAAGGGACATTATTGGGACTTTTGAAAAGATTAAATATAGACTACAGATTAGAAAAAAGTATATTATCAGTGTTAAATTCTCTCATAATTACTCTGTGGCAATGTAAACCAAATATTCTTGGTCTTAGAAAATGCACATCAAAATACTAAGGTGTAAAAGATCATGGTGTATGCAATCTACTCTCAAATAGTTTAGAAAAAATAAATTACCTATGTGCACACATACGAGATAGAGTGAGTGAGATGATAAAGCAAATGTGGCAGAAATGTTAAAAATTGATGAATCTTGGTAAAAGATATAGGAGAGTTCTTTAAATTATTTTTGCAACTTTTCTGTGAGTTCGAAATTATTTTAAAACAAAAAGTTACAGAAAGTATATATAGGAATATATTTTTGATCTCCAAGTGAAGAGGAACCCTGTGAGCTTAATTAAAGGAAGAAATGGCTGGGCACGGTGGTGCACACTTGCAATCCTAGCACTTTGGGAGGCTGAGGTGGGAGGATTGCTTGAGGTTAGGAGTTTGAGATCAGCTTGGGCAATTGTGAGACCCTGTCTTTATAAAAAATAAAAAAAAAATTAGCCAGGAAGGGTGGCACGTTCCTCTAGTCCCCGCTACTCAGGAGGTTGAGGCAGGAGGATCTCTTGAGCCCAGCAGTTTGAGGTTGCAGTGAGTTATGATGATGCCATTACACCCTAGCCTGGGTAACAGAGAGAGACATTGTCTCAAAATAAATAAATGGAGGAAATAATAAAGTAAATTATTGATAGATTTGATCACATTAAAAAAGCTGTAAAATCAACAAAATTGAAAGACAACATACAGGCTAGAGAAATATTTGCAATAAAAATAATACATGAAGAATATAATTAAAGTTGTAAATATGAAACACATATAAATTACAGTAGGTAAATAAGCAAAGATATTCAAAAATATTCAAGAAAAAAATACTAACCAGTGTTAGAAAATTTATCCTTATAAGCAATATAAAAATGCAAATGGAAAAAATACATGTCTTTTCCCTTAAGAAATTAGCAAAGATGGAAAATGATAATACTCAGTGCTGTCAAGGATATAGCATGGTGAGCAATTATACTAGTAACTGTGAAAATCTGTACAACTTGAAAAGCAATTTGGCAGCATGTATCAAGAATTGTAAATGTGTCTTTACTCTTGATCCAGTATTAAATTCTAGGAATTCATCCTATGGAAAGAATCAGAAATTCAAACAATAATTTATATACAAAGATGTTCTTCGCAGCATTGCTTATGTTATTTAAAATTTGCAT
>RJWJ010024561.1:0-24705 GCA_004363605.1 Indri indri | reverse complement strand
GTGAGAATCCTGGGCAGGGGCAGTGGCAGCAGCTCGGGAGGCGAATGTTGGGTGCAGGTTTGGGAGCCTCAGCATGCCCCTGCCTGTCCAGACGGGTCTGACCTCCTGCCGTCTGAACTCGGAGTGGCAGGACCAGGGGCTCCTCCCTTTGGTGCCCACTGCTGGGTTCTGAGTTTAGCTCTGTGACTTCTGCAGCCTCCCAGAGGGGGCATCTTTCATCCAGAAAGTTTCTCGGAGGCGTCGGCTGTGCTCTAAGGGCCCTTCTGTGTCCTTTCTGGTCCCCATGCTCAGTAGTGACCTACCTGGGCCTGCAGAAGCCAGATGCGGTCTGTAACTGGGATTTGGTTTTCAGTTTCTGCCCAGGCACTTCTCAGTCCCGCAGCCTTGGGAAAGGTACTTGACCTCTTCATCCTCCTTGCTTTGTCTAATCCCAGGGATGTCTCCTGGCAGGGACGTTGTCAAATGCCGTCACCTCTCTGCACAGGCCTGCGAGACCTCCACACTGTCAGCAGGAGGAGGACAGAGGACTCTGGCTGCCATCGGACTGCTCCTCCAAAATGCTGCACATCCTACCCTTTGGAGTGGTTGGGGCGGTCTCTGGGCTTTTCTACGCTAACAGCCAGTGTGGCCCGGTTTCTCCAGGATCATCTCACTGTCCAGCCCCTGGTCCCTTTTTGAGCTCCTGGGCAATTCTCATCCCTTCTCTCTGACAGCCAGAGGGAGGGGCCATGAGCTGTTTCTGTTCCCTCCCCGCTCACCACCCGCCAGCTTCCTGGCGCTAACTGGTGCGTCTTGTGTGTTTTAGACCCCTCGAGAGCTGAGAAGCGTGAGATCAAGTGTCCGACACCAGGCTGCGATGGCACTGGCCACGTCACTGGGCTGTACCCTCACCACCGCAGCCTGTCTGGCTGTCCCCACAAGGACAGGATCCCCCCCGAGAGTGAGTAGCTGCACAGGGCCCAAACTGTGAAGCCCAAGCATGAAGCCCAGGGCCCATCTGTGGTGTCCGGGTGGTGTCTACGGGGAGGGGTGGCTTGCCCAGGGCCCTGTCGCTTTGGTTTGTCCAGAGGCTCACCTGCACGCTCCCCACCCCCACCTGCCCGAAACGGCCTGAGCCCAGGCTCGAGCCCTGTGAGGCTGGGACACGCCATCTGCCGGTTGTTCACCCAGAGCTGCCAGCCGGGTCAGAGCCCCTGAAAGCCTGCCATGGACACAGATGAGGGGAGGGCACAGGCTAGTGTCAGCCCAGCTGGATAGGCGCAGGTTTCCATGTGTGACCTCTGTGTTCCGGATGCTCAGAAAGCGAATGCCTGTTCTTGCTTCTAGGCTGGAAGCAGTAATTTTGAAAACCGAATTTAGAGGAGTAAACATAGAACAAGAGGCTTTAAAGCTGAGTGTAGTTACTGCCACAGGACGGCGGGAACCAGGCTGGGAGGGGTGCGTCCTGACCAGGCTGAGGGTGGGGGCTCCCGGGGGCTGGAGCTGCCCTGGGCGCTGCTCCGTGTGGCCTGTCCCTCATCTGCCACCGAGCAGAGCTTTGCGCAGGGCTCTTCGCCCTCCACGGGCTGTCCTCCCCACACAGCCACGCGTGCGCTCACCGGCTCAGTCGTGGCTCCCCTGCCTGGTTCTCTTACAGTCTTGGCCATGCATGAGAACGTGCTGAAGTGCCCTACCCCTGGCTGCACGGGCCAGGGCCACGTGAACAGCAACCGCAACACACACAGAAGGTACCGGGGCTGACCTGAGCCACGGAGGACTGTAGGGGTGGGGGCCGTGTGTGGGGAGGAATCTGGTCTGGGCCTGCAGTGTGTGTCCTGCCCAGGCCTTGGGCCCTCCTCTGGGGTGGGGCTCTGGCCTACCAGGTGGCCCCCTGAGTGCCACCCTCCTCCCTGCCTGCCGCCCAAGGGGTGGGTGCAAGGTCAGGGCAGAGCTGGGGTGGGAGGGGCCTGCACACGGGCAGAGCAGGCCCCAGAGGGGCAGTCACCCAGCGGTGTGCTGCCCGCACCCCTGCGAGCCGGGGAGCCCGGGAGACACGAGGGCGGCTCTCGGAGGAGGGAGCGTGCACTGTCTGGGGGACCCCAGTGCCTGTGCAGAAAGCCAGGTGGAGATTCTGTCCCACCAGTATTCGCAGAGCCTCTGCACATTCGCAGATGCAAACAGGAGCCTCTCAGCAGCCAGGATGCTGCTCTGGGCTGCTCCGTGGAAGGGAGGCTCGTTTTCCGTGATGAGAAGGGACCACACCCGAGCCTCACCAGAAGTGCCGTAGGTGGCTGTGGCCTCTGTGGGATGTGCCTTTGCCCCAGGAGCACATGCTCAGCTGAAAGGGCTGCCAGAGCTTCTGAGGCCTCTTCATTGGAAAAGAGGCCAAATTCCCCGTTACGTCACCTCTCCAGGCTGGCTGAGGGGCGGCCCTAGAGCTCAGGTCGCTCAGATGAATCTGCTCCCCTGTCTGAGACTGAGCACTTTCCTGGTGCCCAGGTTGTGGTTTGGGTGGGGCCCTGGGCTGCCCTGAGGCAGATAATAGAACATGAGCCAGGGACGGTTCCAGAATCTGGCCCTGGGAGCTGGGGAGGGGAGAGGGGGGAGGTGAGTACCCAGGCAGAGGAGGCCTCTTTGTCCAAAGCTTTGAAAGCCTGCAGGATGTGTGTCATTGGCTTAGAATTTCCCAAAACAGAAACTGACTGAGCAGCTTGTACTTTGAGGGCTTGAGGACATAGCCGGAGGGAAAAAACCCGTCCTGCAGGAATGACAGGCTTATTCCTGGCTCTGGGCTTCTTGTACACTTAGTGCTCTCAGTCCGAGTGACGTTGTTCTGAGACCCACACGCTCAGCCACCCAGGGTGGGTCAGGCCTGGAGAAGAAGGCTCCGATGTCCCTCCTTTTCCTTCCTCTAGTTTATCCGGCTGTCCCATTGCTGCTGCCGAAAAATTAGCCAAATCTCATGAGAAGCAGCAGCCGCAGACGGGAGACCCTTCCAAGAACAGCTCCAACTCAGACCGAATCCTCAGGTGAGTGAGAAGAGGCACAGAACTGAGGAGGTTACTTCCCAAGCACTGGCTGCAGACCTCCCAGTCTCTTCCAGGCTGTGCCCACGTGTGTGTGAGTGTACACACCTGTGAGTGTGTGCACGCCCCAAGGATCCCCCCGGTCAGAGCTCGGGGCGGTTTGGGGGCCACGCCGGACAGAGTCTCGTGTAGGCTGCGTTCGGCGGTGCCTCCGCCGCAGCACACACCTGCGCGGCTGCCCTGCTGTAGCTGCCGGGTGCTCTGCCTCCCGAAAGGCGCTGATGAGGCCACTCGAGACTACTCAGGGATTTGTCTGCGGGGGGTTCTGGTCCCCACAAGAGAGAGCAGACTGCACCAGACAAGGGCCACAGCCGTCCAGGAAGCACCATGAGCCCCTGATCCCTGGCCGTCCTGCCCGCCTCCCCTACCCCAGGGATAGACCCCAAGCCAAGGGAGAGGGTGGGTGCGGGCCTCGCTCCCAGTGTGCTCCCTCCTTTGTGATCCTCAAGGCTCTGAGACAGCAGTAGACATGCGTGCACATATGTGTGTGCACGGGTGTAGGGATGTGTGTTTGCATGCCTGTGTGCATGCATGCAAGTATGTTTACACGTGTGTAAGTGCGTGTGTGTGTGCATGTGTAGGCATGGCTCTCATCAATAAGGGGACTTGTCCGAGGCGGGCGGATTGTTTGAGCTCAGGAGTTTGAGACCAGCCCGAGCAAGAGCGAGACCCTGTCTCTACTAAAAGTAGAAAGAAATTAATCGGACAACTAAAACTATGTAGAAAAAATTAGCTGGGCACAGTGGTGCATGCCTGTAGTCCCAGCTACTCGGGAGGCTGAGGCAGAAGGATTGCTTGAGCCCAGGAGTTTGAGGTTGCTGTGAGCTAGGCTGACGCCGTGGCACTGTAGCCTGGGCAACAGAGTGAGACTCTGTCTCAAAAAAATATAAATAAATAAAAGGGGACTTGTGAAAGCCATTCAGAATGCATCCAATCAGTGTTCCCTCCTTCCATGTGACCCTGGGAAGTGCATGCTACAAATAACCCAAAGATGGGGAGACTTGCCCAAGGCCACCCTACCCAGCCTGCCTGGCTTCAAGTCCCCACTCAGTGGGGCTCAGTCCCTGGACCAGGGGGCGCCCCCTGCCCAAGAGGACGTGCCCATCTGCCGCTCCCCATTTGTCTGAGGAACTGGAACTCATCTCCTTTCTGGTTCTCAGACCCCTGTTCCATGTCTGTCTCCCCAAGCAAGAGTGTGGGAGACCCTGGCAGGTGTGACTGTGAATGACAGCTGAGCCCTCCCCCTGCCTGCATCCTCTCAGGGCCCACCTGCACCGTCCCTCGCTGGCACCTGCCTGGCAAAGTCCCAGCCGGATGATCTTGGTCGCTCACCTTGGCTGTGCCACACCCTGGCCCTTCCCCGGCCGGCTCTGGAGGGTCCCTCAGAAGGCGGGGTCCCACACGTGCTCTATGGGTGCACTGACCGTGCCATCCATGGGGCACCTTCGACCCTGCAAGCCCCAGCCGGCTCTCATAATGGTTTGAAGCTGCCTTTTCCCTCCATCTTACTTGCTGCCTTCCAGCTTCCTGTCAGTTGCTAATTCAGTCCTTTCCTTGCTTTGATGTAAATCACCGGTGAAATGTCAAACAAGCAGTTTGGCCTGGGTATGAGGCTGGGTGAGCCAGAGAGAGGGTCAAACAGGGTCTACCCTGGAGGCTGCACTCCCTGGGACGCTGACCTCAGTTTGCTCACCTGTAAAAGGAGGACGACAAGCTACGAGGCTGCTCATGGCACTTACGTGGCACCCTGCCCCCAGCCCACAGTGAGCTCGTGACCGTGGCCAGGCTGGAGCAGCCTCCCGTGGGGCTCTGTGGGTTCTGTCTGGCCTGCATCTCCCATGTCGCGCCCTGGGGTTTTTAGTTTAGTTTTCCCCTACTGGTGCCCGCTGGCCTCACTCCTGCAACTTTTCTAGATGGTACTGGGCCAGGGTTCAGCCCAAGCTTCCCACCTTCCTTGGGGAAGGGGCATATGCCCACCCCCTGGTGGAGTCCAATTTTCCCAGGCCCTTCAGAGCTGGCTGTCACAGTTGCAGGGCCAGCCTGGTGGTTCTGTGCACCAGGCTTCTGTTCTCAGTCCTCACTTGAGTCTTACAGCATCTAGTTCCTGCAGGCCCTGACTGTTGGCTGCTTCTTAATTCCATTTATTGCACCCTTTCCAGAATGATGTCCTTGCTTGGGGCAGACAGGACCCTCTTCCTCTCTGAGGTGACTTGATGGAAGCCTCCACCTCCAGTCTTTCTTCCCTGCCTCCTGTGCCCTTGTGCCATGTCTTTATGCCATCTTTTGTGCATGTGAGAACCTTAGGTCTTCCAAGAGCTGCAGCGGCAGTGAACGGAAGGCCTGCCATGGCCTTTTCATGCCTGTCGTCACGGCCGTGTCCACCGGGCTTGCAGAAGAGAGCAGCTGAGGGCTGAGTGGGGGGCCAGTAAGGACTTGCCCTGAGGTTGCTCCTCAGAAATGCACCTGAGCCAACCAGTGTCCCCTCTACTTCCTCAGCTCCCTCCCTGCTGGGGAGTTCTAGGATATTCTGCTGCTAGAATTCTGGCTTGGAATGGCTCGCTGTCATCCTGGGCTGTGTTGCTGTTGGGGTCCCTGCCGACAGCTCACAATGATTATAGCTGAGTTGTTTGAAACCTGCTTTCCTAAGTTCTGGGAAAAGTCTCAGGTCCTCCCACCACTGGCTAACGCTGTCAGCCTGAGGACAGTCCCTTGTTTCTTTGAGGTTCCAATTGCTTCCTCCCTGCAGGCAACTCTTCCTTGCAGATCACAGGCCTGTCCCAGCAGCCTTTCACTCTGAGAGGTGAAATTCTGACCAGGCTTTCGTGGTGGGATATGTGTGAGGGGTGTATCCCTGGGTCTCCATTCTCTCAGGGCTCTGGGGTCCATGCCTGGGCCATGGATGGTGTCTGGGGGTTGCACGAGGGTCCCTGGATCCCGTCCTCACTGGCTCTGCAACCCTGTCCTGCCCCCCAGGCCCATGTGCTTCGTGAAGCAGCTCGAGGTCCCTCCGTACGGGAGCTACCGGCCCAGTGTGGCTCCTACCACGCCCAGGGCCAACTTGGCCAAGGAACTGGAGAAGTTCTCCAAGGTCACCTTTGACTACGCAAGTTTCGATGCTCAGGTTTTTGGCAAACGCATGCTTGCCCCAAAGATTCAGACCAGCGAAACCTCACCTAAAGCCTTTCAATGTAAGTGTGGGAGAATTGTTGTTGTTTCTCTTCCTGGGTTGCTCCTGGGAGCAGCAGGACTCAGGAGGCAGTGGGGAAGGGCCTCTCAAGGAGCTAGCAGGGGGGACGCTCTGCCTTCGTTGGGGGGCCAGGGTGCAGGCCTGAGGCCTCAGCTGTTCCGCGGGGACGATCACGGCTTTCTTGGGGCCACATCTTACCCGTATTGTTGCTGCCGTGTTCACCGTTAACCGTTATGTGTCTCCTAATTATTTATGAGACAAAACCTGGATCCTTTATGGGCATGTATGTCCAAAGACTTAAGAATAGCTTCACTGATATGGTTTGCCTGAGAGAGCCCCTCTCCCGACCATCCTCACGTGACTCGTTTAACCCCAGCACCACGGCGTGCGCACCTCCCTGCGCTGCCTCCGGGAGGGGCTGGATGGTGGGGCTGGGTGGGGCCAGAAAACTGCCGGGCTGGGCCCTGGCCGCTGCTTTCCTGTATGGGACCATCTTACTGGGTATTACTTGTGCATTAGTAATGGATTTTCTAGATAGTTGTACTGACAAAAATCATTCCTACAAATCTTCGAGAACAGCCCTTTTTGTCTTTTCTTGTCACTTGACGCGCTAATTTGTGCAGTAAGCCTCCTAGCCCTGGAGAGGCATGTGAGGTGGAAAAGCAGCCCGGCGTACACTGGGATTGGCCGCTCCGGTGGGTGTTGTCAGCCTGAGGTGGCAGGGACAAGTTTCCTACGTGTTAATCATAGCAGCACTGACTGGTGCGGTTGCCAGTGGGTGTGAGCCTGTCTTCCTGACTTGGCCGAACCTTTGTGAGGGTCCAGGGGAGAGGGGGGCTCTCGGCGAACTGATGTCATGGTTGCTCAGAATGTCATGCATGGGAGTGAGCGCATGGTCATGGCACAACTACTGGAAAAGGTAACATTTTATGCCTTAATCTGTCCTGTTTATTTGAACAATAATGTTACTCCATTAAGGCAGTGACTATTACTGGGGGCACCAAAGTCAGCCTAGATATGGTAACACCCTTTGGAGATGCTGCGACAAAGTTTCCTACTCGAGTGGTATTCCGAACACTCGCCCCATGGATATTTACAGAAATCTTCAGTTGCTGATAGACAAAATGTTTGTTTGAAACGTCAGGGTTGAAGGGTTTTGTTCTTTCTGCCCAAATTTTGGTCAGGCCAGGAGTGAGACTGCCTCCCTAGTTCCCTGCAGGAGGGCAGGTGGGAGTGCGGTCAGGGGCTCAGCCCCTTGCGTGCTTCCACGCAGCTGTGCCCGCAAAGTCCCCTTGATGTGTCTGCAGCGTCACCTACAGTCAAGTCACGTATCAGCCTGGTATTGTTCCCTTTTGCAGCCAAACCTCTCCCAAAGGCCTCTTCCCCAAGGCACAGCCCCTCTAGTAGTTACGCGAGGAGCACTTCCTCTTCTGCAGGCTTCGACTACTCCCACGACGCGGAGGCGGCGCACATGGCTGCCACCGCCATCCTGAACCTGTCCACGCGCTGCTGGGAGATGCCTGAGAACCTCAGCACGAAGCCGCAGGACCCCCCCAGCAAGGTTGGTGTGTCCCCACAGAGCCTTTCTGGAGAGAGTGGGTTGTGGAGTCTGCAGTCAGGCCCACCGGCTCCCTGCACAGAATGTCCCAAGGAACTGATGTGTGGTTAGCAATTATTCTTTCTTCTTCTCCTGCCTGGACATGGCCCCAGCGACTGCAGAGGCTGGATGTGTCCTCTCAACAGAGATCTGTGTGCTGAGCAAAGGGGGACCGAGGGCTGTGCGCAGGCCACGTCCCAGATGTCCCCTCTGAGTCCGAGGGTGGGGCACAGCATGTGCTCCCGTGTTTCCTGCTCTGTCTGGTTGCTGCGCACGTGCGTTTCCCACAGAGTCTGAGGTTGTGCAGGCACCCTGTCCACACGTGCATCCCCGCAGTCTTGTGGTTGCTGATACGTCCTGGCTCAGAGGACCTGGTCTTACCCACGCTGATGACAGAGCTCGAGGGACTGGTTTCGTGCTGTTGGGAGGCAAGAGGAATCGTAGGGCCCCCTCACGTGAAGTCAGGATGTGACAGTGGGTTTCTTTCCTCCCAGTGGCTGTCCGTGCTGGTCACTGTTTCCTTCCACGGGAATTGGTGTTCTAGGCTCTGTAAATTTGATTAAAATGCACCAGAAGGCATGCCTGGGAAGGGGCTGGGATCACTAACAGATCTCACCTCCCCGACTGCAGTCTGTGGACATCGAGGTGGATGAAAATGGAACCCTGGACCTGAGCATGCGCAAGCACCGCAAACGGGAGAACACTCTCCCCAGCAGCAGCAGCTGCAGCAGCAGCCCCGGCGTGAAGTCTCCTGATGCCGCCCAGCGCCAGAGCAGCACCAGCGCCCCCAGCAGCTCCATGACCTCACCCCAGTCCAGCCAGGCCTCCCGCCAGGATGAGTGGGACCGGCCCCTGGACTACACCAAGCCCAGCCGCCTGCGAGAGGAGGAGCCGGAGGAGGTGGGTGCCGGGGGCCTGAGAGAGCTTCAGGCGGCTGCAGCCAGCTTGCCCTGCCTGAGGACAGCTGCAGCGTTCGCTCACTTCTCGGGGCAGCTCCTTCTCACAGGCTTCTGGCAGAGCCTCTGGCGGACCCGTTCCTTCCCACACAGGGCCCTCCACCAGGCAGCTGGGACTCAGAGTCCTGCGCTCCGGGAGGGGCTTCAACTGCAGGGCCGTGCTGCAGCCCTTCTCACTTCTGTGGGACACGGTGGCCAGCACCAACCTGGGGGCTCTGGAGGCACGGACTTATTTTAGATCCCAGGAGATGGCCGGGGACGAGCTCAGGGTTTTGAGCCTCCCACCCCACCCACCTGCGGAGCACACCCGCCGTCCAGACAGGGGCTTGGCGGCTTGGCTCCCTGGGCTGAGACCGTGAGAAAACTCCCGGCCCAGGGCCCGTGGGCTCTGGATCCCCTGTGGTGGCCAGTGGCCTGGGTTCCTAAGACCAGGACCACCCTGGCAGTGGTGTGGAGCTGTGGTCTGGGCAGCAGGGGAACATTCCTTTCTCAAATGGTTCCTTAAAACATGTAGAAAAAGAGCCCTCAGGTCGTCAGGGTCGATTGTTTTGAGGGGTGTCGCCCGGTTCTTTGGCTCCCTGCTTGGAAGAATCACAAGCCGGGCCGGTGCCACAGATGATGACAGACATGAGTGACTCACACAAGCAGCTTCTATTGCGGGCGATTTTTGCACAGAAATAGAAAGCGAAAGAATGTTTCCTGAAGGAAACGGGTCCATCTTGGCAAATGCAGAAGACACTGGGTCTTACCGCCCTTGTACCTTTGCGTCCACACCTTGTGAGGTGCTAAATGGTGGATGTAATATTCATTACTTCTCTGGGAAAAGGGTGGGGCGTTCTCAGAGCTAAGGGCTCTCCCCGTTTTTACCCTTATAGGGTCACTTCCTGGGATTGCCACGACATTTGTAAACTGCCATGGCACTGGTGGGTGTGACTTTTACTATGTTACTGTACGTTAATGGGGAAAAGATCCCCACAACATGAGCTTCCAGTCTCTGCACATGCTCCAGGCCGGCAGCAGTAACTAGCCACACGGTTCTGCCCTTGCGCCTTAGGTTCTGAATGCTCATTGGCCTCCTCATTTTTGCCCCGCCCCCTTTCCCTGTGGTTAGTGCTGCCAGCCCGGCCCGTTCCTAGCAAGATTCGGGCTGACTCCAGGCTTTGTCCCCAAGAAGTTGTGTGTCCTGAAGAGCCAAGTCCGGCGCTGAGGGCAGCCGGGCTCCGGGTGGCGGTAGCAGCAAGTACGAGGCCCGCGGGACCCTCTCCTACCCCTGCGCCCCAGGCCCTCAAGAGGGGAGGTGGGGCCAGGCCTGTGAAGGGTGGGGGCCGGGCCAACTCCTGCGTAGGACCCTGATAGGTGGACTTCCTGATCACCCCACTTCACAGAGGAGCAGACTGGGTCCCCGCAGGTCATGTGGCTCAGCCGCTAGCTCCCCCTCAGGTGTCAGGGCCCAGGAGGGGGCCCGGACTGAGCCCCGAATGGAGGGAGGCCGTGCCTGGAATCGTGTCTGCCCGAGACTGCTGAGCCGGGTTTCTCCTATGCTTGGCGGAAGTCCTGCCTGCTACGCGGGGCATCCTGAGCTGTGTCTCCACTGTCCGCTCCCATCCTGGTGCCTAGCGGCCTCGATGTTTATGTCTGACGCCCAGGACTGAGCCGCCCCCCGCTCCCTCCTTCGCACGCCCCGCCATGTCCTCTCGGCCTCCTGGCCGCGGCTCCTCAGCCAGCTGTTTGCTGGGCTTGAGCGGGTGGGCGACCCACACACTGCGAACTCTCTCCTTTCCTGCCTCTTTTCTCGGTCCCCAGCTCAGCACTAGTCTCCCCAGGCTGCTTCACCCCCTCTTCTCCGTTTACATGTCCCCTCCCAGGAGTACAGCCACCATCTGTGGGCGACTCAGGTCTCAGAACTCCTGAGGTCCTTTCCTCTGAAGCCTGTCCCCATGCGCCACCCAGCAGCTGTGGTCAATGGTCCACTCTGCAGCCAGAAGCCTGGGCTCACCCCTAATCCCTGCCTCTCCTCCCGCCCGTCTCCTAGGCACAGACCACCCCCAGAAATGCCTCCTCAACCTGGGCCTTCCCACTGCCTTGGACTCCTGACTCAGACCCTCCTTCCAGCTCTGCCCCGGGCTCCTTGCCTCGACCCGCCTCGGGCAAGGCCGCTCCCTCTGCAGCCTCAGCCCCGCAGCCTGCCCCTGGCAGCAGCCCCCATTCACTGTCCCGGGTGCTCCAGGCCCTGTGTGTCCATCGACCTCCGAGCCGCTCTCTCCGCACTGGCACAGCCTCCTCCCCTCTGCCTCTAAGAAGCCCCATGTATCCCAAATGCGTCCTCTGAAGGCTTCGTCCAGCTTGCTCGGGTGAATCAGGCTTTCCCACACCTTTGCTCAAGTGCGGTGACAGGAGTAACAAAGGCAGCACCCCCAGCGCCGTCACTGTCGGCACCAGTCACCCAGCGTCTGTTGCGCTGGATTGAGCGCTCCACAGGCATTTCCTCATCTGATCCCCAAAAATCTGTGAGGGGCTGCTGTTATCTCAGGTTCGCAAAGGTGGTGCCTGGGCCCACGAGGCTACACCGCTTGCCTGGGACACACGGCGATGCCGTCAGCACTGGGACGGGGCTTCTGCTGCAGCCATGGGTAGAACATGGGCCCGTCTGAGCCTCTCTGGACCCAGCTCCCTGGCGGGAGGAGCTGTGCCCGCTCACCCTGAAGTACTGAGCCTGCGTGTGGCGAACGAGTGCCCTCCAGCCCCAGCGTTCGGTCTGAGGCATGATCAGGTGCCCGCTGTTGTCAAGCATTGCAGTGGAGGGAGTGCCAGGCCGGGTGGTCTCCAGGTCGCGGTGATGGTCACAAGTTGCATGTTCTGACTCTCACTGTGCCGTCTCATCTTCGTGGCACTGCGGCGACACTCAGTGCCTGCTGCCCACCGAGTGCCATCCCTGGCTCTGAAGGGAGCTGCCCCTGGTGTTCGCATGGTGGGGTGACTTTGTGGAGGCGGCCCCACACCCAAGGCCACGGAGGGTGTGGAGAGCCTGCTGCACTGAGCACCAGGCCTCCTCGTTTCCGGGGCGGCTCAGGAGCCGTGGCTGAAGAGGGAGGGGTCCAGCCCTCAGGGTGTCGTCTTCTGTGTCCCGCTGTGGGGCGTCGAGTCTTCCTTCCTTGTCCAGAAGACGGGAGATTACAGGAAATGCCTTGTTGTCACTCTCCTGAAGGGTCCCTCTCCCTTGCCCACCGGGTTGGGAGCCCGGGTTCCCCGCCAGCCGGTTAAAACATCTCCCTGCTGGTTTTTTGCAGTCAGAGCCAGCAGCCCATTCTTTTGCTTCTTCTGAAGCAGATGACCAGGAAGTGTCGGAAGAGAATTTTGAGGAGCGGAAGTACCCGGGGGAAGTCACTCTGACCAACTTTAAGCTGAAGTTTCTCTCCAAGGACATAAAGAAAGAGCTGCTCACGTAAGTCCCCGTCTGGGCCAGCACAACTCCTAGGAGACCTTCTATCGTTTGGGAAGGAGCAGGCCCTGGTCCCAACCCGTGATGACCAGGTCTGCTCAGTCCAGGGCCTTCCCCCACCCTGTCCTGACTTTCTTGAGCCAGGCAACCCACCACAGGTGACAGGGGTGTCATCTCCGCACTGCACTGGGCTTTAACACAATCCTCTAAAAGCAATTAAGGGAAGGAAGAGCCTATGGCCCAGTTCCCGAATCAGGACAGAGCACAGCAGGATGAGAGCTGAGGAGAAATGAGCAGAGAGCTCTGTAGGCCGCCCTCGAGGCAGCCAGAGGCCAGGCCCTTTCCCCAAGGCTGCAGCTGGGTGCTATCTGCCCTGGGCTCAGCGTCTGGAGCGTCCTGCCTTGAGACTCACCAGCTGGGCCCCAGGCTGCCCCTCTGAGCTCGTCCTCTCAGGGTCGAGACAGACGGAGTCGCTGCTCGACGTGAGTCACGTACTGTCAGATGCTAGTGTCAGCACTGTGACCTGGTCAGCAACCCCCTTGCCAACCGCCTGTCCTAGACTGAGAGGCAGCGCAGACACCTGTGCCACAGGTGATCCGGCCCTCGCACGTGCTCATTGCTGGGTCCCTCCTCTCTCTGCCCTGAATCCCACCAGCTTCCTCGTGTCTCGTGGCTTGTCCTCCTGGGATGGCTGGATCCAGGCTCTGGCCTGGAGCCTCTTCCTCAGGGAAGGCTCTGCTGCTCCAGGGGCAGGAGAAGGGAAGGAGCTCCCTGCCTGCACGTTCATAGGCACACACATGTGCACATACGTGACGACATGTGCTTCAGAGACATCCTAACTCCACCTTCAACTTGAATTTGGCTACGTTTTCCTCCTTGAGTTAAGCTGTGTGGGAGAAACTTCCAGTCCGAAAGTCGTGGCTGTGCTCCAAGGACCGCGGGCGGAGGAGCGGCTGCCTGGCTCCTGGGCGAGCCAGGAACGGGCGTCAGGTGCCCTCGTGGAGCAGGCTCAGCCCGGGGCAGGCCTGCAGGTGTGCGCGGCTCTCTTCTGACACTCTGTTTCCTTTGTCCAGCTGTCCCACCCCCGGCTGTGACGGCAGCGGCCACATCACCGGGAACTATGCCTCCCACCGCAGGTTCGTCCCCTGCTCGGGTCTGGCCCGGCCTGGGTGCTTCGCGGTGGGTCTTCCTCCTCTCCTCTCTGCTCCCCCTCTTTGGCTCACCCCGATATCCCATCTCTTCTCTTTCAGCCTCTCTGGTTGCCCTCTTGCTGACAAGAGCCTCAGAAACCTCATGGCTGCCCACTCTGCTGACCTCAAGTATGTTTGCGCTCCCTGACCTCCTGTCTCCAGGGCAGCACGCTTGCTTTGCGCTCTCCTTCAGTGAGGCTCCTGCCAGAATCGGCCTCTCCCAGGCCCCAGGCCCAGCCTGGCCCCACGGTCCTGGATGGGGCAGGGGCAGGGTGCGGAGAGGCCGATCCTGCTTGGCTGTGGTCGGGGCTGCTGGGTCCCTGCTCTGATCGCTGCTGTCTGCGCCTCCTGGGGGCCAGGGCTGCTGCAGGCTCCTGCACGGCTCTCGCCCCCGACCCCAGCCTTTCCTGGAGACCCCCCACGGGGCTGTCTGGGCCTGCTTTCCTCACTGCCCTGGAGATTTTGGAAAAGCCCAGAATTGGCTGTGGCTTGGCGGCTGCAGGCTGTGTGGCTGTTGCGGAATGATCTGGACACTGGTGGTGATGAGAAAGCTCTTCCCCTCCCCCTGCCTGCGGCCTTCCAGCTGCTTCTGCCTTGGCCCCCAGACACGCTCTGCTCCATGCCTGTCATGCCTTCTCTCTGCTGTGCCCAGCCCTTTCACTTCTGTGCCTCTCTGCCCCTAGCACGTGGCAGGGTGGGCCCTGCGGCACCAGCTAGCTTGCCTGGCCATCCTCGCAGCCAGGTGCCAGCACTCAGAGGTTTCCAGGTATCAGTGTCCTCATAGGGCCGGAGTCAGGGACTGTTTCTCCCTTTGGCTTTCGTGCCTTCAGCTGGGCTGTGTGACCTCACATCATGGCCTGTGGGACCCTGAGCTGAAGAAGCTTGTCCTGCGCATTGGGGTTGAGCTGAGGCCTTGGAGGAAGGAGGTCCCACTCTTGCTTCTCAGGTCACCCTCTCCAGGGATGCCCTCTGTCCTGTGGGCCCCTGTGCTGGGGTCTCTGAATCCAGGCCAAGGCTCCCTGGCACGTTCTTTTCCGGGGCCAGATGGTAGCCAGGCACTGGTGCCTCTAAACGAAGAAATGAAGTTGCCAAAGGTTTCTAGGGACCTGAGCTGGCTTGGAGAGGACAGGAAGCTTTAGGTCCTCCAGAGCCCCTGGTGGCAGCCTTGACTCGGTCTCCCTGTGGAGGCTCCGGTGGCCCCGGCCGCCAGGAGGGCTGTCAATGGCCCTTCAGCTCCCACAGAGGAGGCGGGGGCAGGGCTCACCACCTCAGTTTGTTTCTGGAAGTTAACGGGTTTCACACCAGCATTTTCTGAGGCGTGGGTCTCCATAGGAGAGTCACGCGTTCACTTATTCATTCATTCTGCCCCCGGCACGTCTGGCCCCAGAAACCCAGAGCTGAGACAGCCCTGCAGCTTCAGAGACGCCTCTCTTTCCCTCTTTCCTTCTCCTTCTCTTGCCGTCTTTCTTGTTTCCTTTTTCCTATTTTCTTTTCCAATTCTGCTTTCTCTGTAACTGATGAGTTTCCATGGTTTCCCAATTTGAGGGCCTAAATAACTAAGAGCGAGAGATGTGGCCACGCGCACCGCGTCCCCTAATGTTGCTGATGTTCCTTCTGTTGTGCAAAGCAGAGGCTCAGGGCTGACGGAGGAAACCTGTCACGATCTGGGTCTGGAGACGTGGCTGGCTGGGAGGGTTAGTGTGTTTTTAAGACTGAGAGCCCATGAAGAGCTTCAACTCAAAACTTCTTCAGCAACAGCAACAAAAAATCTTCCTTGTGTGAGTGAAAGCCAATGCCTCGTCAGCCTCAGCAAGGTCCTGACTCCCACTGAAGCTCTTCTCCACCCTGAGGGTCTTTCCGTCGGGAGGCCACTTCCCTGCCCCCCTTAGACCGAGCGTGGGCCTGGGATGGTGATAGCTCCCCCAGCACATGCCCCACTCTGCCTCCTCCTCCTCCTGGGCCCGTGTGCACCAAGCACAGGCTGCTCCTGGCCATCCTCGTGGCAGCGATGGGTACAGGTGGCCCATCCAGAGCCAGGGCAAAGGAGCTTCTTTCTGTGGCCTCCCTCTCCACCCGTGGATGCAGAGACAGTCTTGGATGATGCATTTTCGGTGTTTTAAGTGAATCCCGAGGGTATTTGCTCTTCCCTTCCATGGGCTTGGTGTGGTCAGGGACTGGGGATGAATGGCTGAGAGGATGCGGCTGACTCAGGCCACTCAGTTCACTGTGTGTGGGGAGTTGGGGTTCCACTGCACATCTGCCAGGGCGTGATCATCTCTGTGCAGGGTGCGGGATGGAGCTCAGAGGGGAGACTTGGCGTGCACCACCAAGTGGAGGGTGTCCCTCAGACCCTGGTGCTTCCTTCTGCTCAGACCATGTGCTCAGAAGTAGGTGGTGGGAGGGCAGAGGTGGCTCTGGGTTCCCGGAGCTGACCCTGTGGGTCCACAGGGCTGTACGGAGCACCCAGGAGGACACTTGCTCCTCTGGCCACATGAACACTGTCCTCTCTTGGATGTAACTCTTGAGAAAAGACATTGAATTGGGTCTCAGTGGGGTGTACTGGGTGGCCCCGCCTGTGTGTCAGGTGCCTGCTGACCTCGTGGGAGTCATGCCCACACTCTCCCACAGGTGCCATCAGAGTGTGTCTGTACCACCACCGGTGCTACTCATAGCCCAGAGCTTTGCTTACCCCTATTGAGGCCTGGGGCAGGTCTGTGGCTCAGCCACCTGAGTGGCTACTGCCCACAGCACTGGACCTGAGGGCTGCCAGATGCTCCCTGCCACCGAGAAAAGGACTGGCCACCTGCACAGCTGCCAACTCAGAAGGAGCTGTGGGCTGTTTTCAGTTCTCTGAACTTAGCCTTCCGGAGAGTGGGAACATCCTGTCGGTGATGCGTCCCCGTGGCTGGAGGGCATAGTGCCCGCAGTGTGAGCCCACAGAGGCTGAGGAATGATGTGACAGGTGGGCCAGCGAGGTGTCTGATATGTGACCCACAGGGCAAGGATGAGAGAATCCAGGACGCTCCAGGAGGGCACCCCAAGAAAACTCCGAGGGGCCAGAGAGAAGGTTGCAGGAGGTGGGACCAGCCCTGCCCTGCCACAGGGCTCCTTTGAATGCCGGACTGTGCCCGGCTCCTGCTGTCCTCCAAGCAAGATGTCCTGCCCCAAAGTCCAGAGGTCGTGTGTGCTGGTGGAAGACTCTGGCAAGGAAGGGCCATGTTCACAGCACAGAAAGTAGGGCCTCAGTGCCTCGACGAAGTGCAGCGTAGCAGCCTGTCTAGACAAAGGCACCAAACGCCTGCCCGGCTCCTGCAGGGTTGGGAGCCTCACCAGGGCAAGGCGCAGAGCAGCAGATCCGCAGGGATCGGGTCGCCTCCTCTCGCTCACAAACACTATTCCATGGTGGGCGGGGCTATGCAAACCTGCCCCCAAGGTCTGAGGAAGCTGAGAGGCCGGAGGAAGAGGCCGACTCACCCAGTTTCTCAGAAAGAAAGAAACTGTCTCAGGCGATGGTGAGAGGAGATGAGTTGGTAGCTCTCCGTGCCGTCACCCCAGACCCTGGGCTTCCAGACCACAGGGACGGAAAGGATGGATATCTGAGGTGGCCACATGCCTCTGCCTAAGGGCAGGATTTACGGTCAAGGTTGTCCTGATGTCAGGGCAGGATTTACGGTGACGGTAGATAAAATAGGAATCCAGAGGCGTTCCCAGAATTGGGGTTAATCAGAAGTCAGCACGGTGGGTTAGCACCCAGGAGGGGGTCGCTTTAGCCTCCATGAACACCAGCAGGAACTGACACGCTTTTCCTCAGTGGACATTCAGGAGGAAATAACTAAAAAACATCCACACTTGTTAAAGTGGAATTTTTTTACCACGTTATGTGATACATTCGTCAAACATTTTTGGGTGTATAAAGTCGGACTTTTCTGTTTAGTGTTTCCTGTCCTTATGCTCTGCTGGCACCTACCACCCTGCAGAAGCCACTGGCTGTGCGGACTCCGCGCTCACGCCAAACAAGGGCTGGGTCTGGAGCGGCCAGCGCTGTCTGCTGCGTGGCAAGCGCTCAGCAAGCGCCGTTCACTCGCTCAGCCGCTGGGCCTTCCCAGCCCGTCCAGGAAGACGAACTGGTCTTAGCTGTTCAGTTTGCCTTCCTGAGCTCTCATGTTTAAAGTTATGGCTCAGTTGTGTTCTGGATGCTTCTAGTCTAGCCTAGACCCTATAGAAGGTGGAGATGGGAGCCCATCATCCCCTCTGGATGCAGTGGACCCAACAGGCTGGTCCCAACACCCAGGCCTGGTGTCTGGGTGTAAACAGGGCCCCTCGAGCAGCAGTCAGCTGCTCTCGTCTCGGCCCTCCTGGCCCTCCTTGGGAGGACTGAGAGGCAAGATACTGAAGCCCTGAGACACCCTGTTGCTGGCAGGAGGCAGATGAGGCGAGCTTCGGTGATGTTCCTCTGTGGAGAAGCACTTAAGGACTCCAGTCTGGGGAAGGTGGGGTGTGTGCACTCGAGGACTGAGCCCAGAGGGTTGTTTTCCGGGGGTCCCAGACCTCTGGACCGAGGGCAGATGTCTCCACAGGCTCTGGTCCCAGCTCTGCTTTCCTCCGCAGGTGCCCCACGCCCGGCTGCGACGGCTCTGGCCACATAACAGGGAACTATGCTTCTCACCGGAGGTGAGCCTGCCACACCCTTGGGTCTTGGGCCCTGGAGGTGGGTGGGGGTCTCTTCCCTAGACAAAGTTATAAAGGTCTGAATAAGACACTGATGTTGCTGACAGCGAGAGCTCATTTCCGTCTCTTTAGTCTGAATTGTTGCTGCTCCCAGAGAACCTGATTAGGTTGCCCTGTGCGGTAAGATAAAGACGAGGCTCGGAGTCGGGCCTCATGGGAACCTTCTCCTTCCTAGCCCCACTGCCCTGTGCAAAGGCCCTGCATCTACAGACTGCTCCTTAGAATTGGCGGGTCAATCGACCTGCCCTCCCACCCAGCTTGGGGGGTCACAGGACTTGAAGGGAGAGGATGCCATGGATGGGTGTAGAAGCTGCTGTTCTAGGACTAAGGTGGCCCTTTTTCCTCTTTTAAAACCAGCTTGTCAGGCTGCCCTCGTGCCAAGAAAAGCGGAGCGAAAGTGGCCCCCACCAAGGATGACAAGGAGGACCCCGAGCTGATGAAGTACGTCAGGCCATGCCGGCTTCTTCATTGCTTTGCAGAATTGGGATTTTCCTGTGTTTTATAATTAAAAAACCTTCCTAGATTCCCTTTTCAGTAATACCCCGGTCAAGAAACTGACCCACGCCAACACTCCCCTCCACGGAAGTGCTCCTGTCCTGTGCACTCGCGCCTGCGGTCGTGTGAGTCCGGGTGTTTCGTCCAGCATGGCTGCTGGCCCCTCTGGGCTTCTCAGAGCTGGAGTGTTTGAGACGCCCTGGTGCCTCTGCCGGGGCCCAGCTGGGCATGGGCCTCAGGGCCTTGGGGTGGCCCCAGGGCCTCTGTAGGACTTTCGTCTGGCAGGAAAGGTCAGGTGCAGAAGTCCAGAAGGAAAGGATGGTTAGAAAGACATTGGACCTTTGAATCCTGTGTGTTCAGCCATCCGCACCCCTGTGCAGAGAGCAGGTAGGGTGAGAATGCCCAGGATGATCAAAACTGGGAACTAGACACTGCTGGAGGGGGAGAGAGGACATCTTCGGCCTTAAGTGACCCAAGTTTCTGAAGCAAAAAGACTCTACTGCCCTTCTCACTGCGGCAATGGGGGGCTGATGTGTCTTCCGGGGGGTCACGGGTGAGCCCTGACTCTACGTGACCCTGCCTGGTAGGGGGCCCTCCTTGGTGGGGGCTTGCTTCCTGTCAAGCTTGTTGTCCCAGCAGGAAGCTCCTTCCCTGCACCGCCCACCCATAGGTGGGGACAGTGCTGTGCTGCAGGCTTAGACAGTGTGACCCACTGGCCAGTTTTCCCAGGACCAAGGGATTTTCAGAGCTGACACTGGCAGGATGGGCGGTAGGTCCCCGGCAGGTGAGCAGTGGGAGCTATGTCTCTGGCTGCCTTGGTGCCGACAGCCTGGGCCTCTGGGCCGGCTTGTTTGGGGCAGGGCCTGGCAGGCCCATGGGAAACAGGTTTGCCCTGACTGTGTCACCTGCTGAGCCAGGAGCAGCAGCACTCACCCCTGCAGAGGGGCAGCTTTGCCCCAGATTCGGTTGTTCAGCTGTGCCCCAAACACCTTCTCGGCCACAGGGGAGGGGCCTGATGGACTAACATCACATCCTTCAGAAGGGGACAGCCCCACCAGCTGTTTGGTGTAATAAGGCTGTAGCTTGTTTATTTATTTGATTTTTACAATAAAACTGTAATGAATGCTAAATTAACAAGGCAAAATAGGAGGTTGTTTGTATTACGAATGCTGCATACTAAACACTGGAGTGTGTGAAAAGTATTTTTCCCCGTGAGAAACCAGGAATTCGTCTGTGATCATATAAAAGCAATGCTTTGATGGATTCGGCAAGCATCCTCCTGGCAGGGATATGATAAGTGAATTGTGTTACATTCGCAAATGATTAAAATCAAGATCGGCATTTTTCAAATTAACTAGGAAAAATGTTTTTCCTCTTTTTAATGTGCTGTCAACTTTGCTTTTAAAAAAACAAGAGTTCTGAAGCCAAGTGGAGATTGTGACTTAGAAACAGT
Organism: Indri indri; assembly: GCA_004363605.1. NCBI lineage: Eukaryota > Metazoa > Chordata > Mammalia > Primates > Indriidae > Indri > Indri indri. Next base: position 4,595 of record RJWJ010024561.1, on the reverse strand, counting down.
TCAGCATTTGCAGGATAAAGTTCCTAATGGCTCCATGGCAAAGGGGTGCCACTCACTTGGCGCCTCCATTTTATAGGGCCTTCCCCTGCCCTAAACGTTAACTGTATTTATAATCGACTGGCATCTTTAAACAAGTGCATACTGAAGCAGAAACTTTGTAGACGCACCAGGTCCTGCTGAGGCGTGGGATCTCATCAGCATGCATGAACTGTGTTTTTGCAGAGGCTGACATCTCATGTCTGCACCATTTAAAACGAAATCACGTCAGCACTTAGTGGTAAATCCCTTTTGCCACAGCTTTATAACTGGTCATAAAACTCTGGTGGGCTGGACGCAGTGGCTCATGTCTACAATCCTAGCACTTGGGGAGGTCGAGGCGAGAGGATCACCTGAGGTCAGGAGTTTGAGACCAGCCTGAGCAACAGTGAGACCCTGTCTTTACAAAAAATAGAAAAAAATTAGCCAGGCGTGGTACACACCTGTAGTTCCAGCTCCTTGAGAGGCTGAGGCAGGAGGATCTCTTGAGCCCAGGAGTTTGAGGTTGCAGTGAGCTGTGATGACGCCACCGTACTCTAGCTGGGGTGACAGAGCGAGACTCTGTCTCCAAAAAAAAAAAAAACCAGTCTGTGGAGGTTCCAGCATGAGAGTCAGGAGGTGACTGCTTCCTCCACCCGACCCATTGTCCCTGGAGGGGGCCCACCCTGCCCCTGGCCATGCTGGCATCTGACAAACGAAATGCACCTCTGGTCCCTGGCCCTGGCCACATTTCTCACATCACCAATGCATAAGGTTCCTTTCGCCACCACACCTGAGGAAGCACCAGCTTACCCAGGAGCATGGAAACCTCCAACTCAGTGCCCCACGCACGTCTCAACATGGTGTCCCCTGTCGGGTCTGAAGTTCCACTCTGAGTGCCAAGAGAAAGAAACCCTGCCTGAAATACTCTCCAAGTATGCAATTCCAGGGATTATCAACAGCTCCTCCTGATGAAGAGTCTTAGAGTTTTGCCAGAAAGTCAGTAAAAAATTCAGATTCCACCATGTAGAGTGGCTGAGGAACCACCTCTCACTTGGCCGCTTGATCCTGGGATGTCACAGCCTCAGCAGGTGCCTCTCCTGGCCCAGGCCCCCACCTCAGGCTTGTCTGTGCCTGGTCCAGCTGTGAGGCTTCAGGTTTGCGGGGGCAGACATTGAATAGGAGCCTCCCAAAGCCTCCACAGGAGCCCCTGGCCCCCGCTCTGGACTGCTGGCTGAGAGGACCTTGGACTGGCCCAGGGAACATCTGTGAGTGTCCGAGAGCTGGTGGGAGGGATGAGGAAGAAAGGGACCAGAGACGGGAGAGGAGGAAGCGGGGCCCTGGCCGAGGTGGCTGGGAAGATGTCTACAATGACTGACCCTAAGATGAGGCCAGAACTGCGGGGGCAGCGAGCCTTGGACTGCCCTCCCTGGGCCCCCATCCCACCGTGCAGCATGAGCCTCTGCTGACAGCCGTCTGCCCTCCTGAGGGCTTCCTGCCCCTGACTTCTCTGTGTGCTCTGGGACCTCTCTGCAAATGGGGCAATGGTGTCCCCTCTTGGGGTCCCGTGGTCCCAGGAATTTAGCACGCAGTGAATGTGTGACCAATGCTAGTTAGTTTGGATGAGTTTCATTTGTTGGAGAAAGAAGACTGGAATTTGCAGATTGAAGATCTTGTCCTAGACCAGGTGTGAGTTCCTGGGTGATCTGATCTCCCACCCCCAAGGCAGTGGGACAGACACCCAGAGAGGGACGGGCCCTGGGCCCTCTGCACCATCCTGTCTGTCTCTGACCCACATTGTGCGGGGGCCTTTGTCAATCCACATTTGTGTTGTTTCCATAAGGGCCTCTATCCTTGTCCTTGAACACCCAGAACAAAGGAAAGGAAAATGTCATCCAGGCCAGCCTTGGGTAGGACTGATTATGGGATATCCAAGTGGCACAGGGTGCCCTGTCATCCCCCTGTGATCGACAGGCCCCCCCAGGCCTCCCCAGGCCCACAGTTAGTGCAAGGTCTGGGGAGTGTCCTCTGGGTGGTCTTGGCCGACAGCAGAGTCCTACATTGCTGAAGTGGCACAGAAGTGACCCCCGCGGCAAGGCCTTGGTGTGGCCCTGAGAGCCAGCCCCAGGCACAGGGTCGCAGCTGCTGGGGGGTGGGAGAGAAGGTGTCTGCTGAGCCTCCAGCTGTGCAGGGGCCATGAGACCAAGGTACCTGGCCCCTGCAGTCTTCATGTCCGGCCCGAAGGCCCAGATCCTTCCCCAAGGCTCCAGGACTCTGGCTGTCCTCTCTGCCTCGCTCAGGAGCCCCCTGGTGTGTGACATTGGACTCTCTGTGTCTGTCTTGGCGGCATCTCCAGGCTTTTCCCCCAGCTCTGGTGCCCGTCCTCACGTCTGGCCTTTCTGTGCCCAGGTGCCCGGTTCCAGGCTGCGTGGGGCTCGGTCACATCAGTGGTAAATACGCCTCTCACAGAAGTGCGTCTGGCTGCCCACTGGCTGCCCGGAGGCAGAAAGAAGGTTCCCTCAACGGTTCGTCGTTCTCCTGGAAGTCCCTGAAGAACGAGGGGCCAACCTGCCCCACCCCCGGCTGTGACGGCTCTGGCCATGCCAACGGGAGCTTCCTCACCCACCGCAGGTAACTGTCCCCCATGCCCTGCCCGGCCTGCGCAGTAGGTAGGAGCCCCGGCGGGGGGCTGGGGCAAGACTCCTGAGGAAGGCCAGACAGACACTGTGGCTCACACCTGTGATCCCAGCACTGTGGGAGGCCAAGGTAGGAGGTTTGCTTGAGGCCAGGAGTTCAAAACCAGCCTGGGCAATATAGCGAGACCTCATCTCTACAAAAAATAAAAAATAAAAAAATTAGCTGAGCATGGTGGTGTGTGTCTGTAGTCCCAGCTACTTGGGAGGCTGAAGCAGGAGGATCACTGGAGCCCGGGCATTCAAGGCTGCAGTGAGCTGTGATCACACCACTTCACCCCAGCCTGGGCAACAGAGCGAGACCTCGTCTCAAGAAAAAAACAAAAAATAAGAAAAGAAAGAAAAGACAAGGCTAAATGGGTAGCCGATGGAGGGAAGCCAAAGAAGCTCTGTTGGTGCCAGGAGATGGTGTTGGCCAGGTTTGCACCGCATCCCTCCTCTCATAAGCCTCCCTCCCACATCCTCACGGAGTCCCCCCGTGCTGGGTGTTGTGCTGGACGTGGAGGCCACACGTGAGCAGAGCCTTGTGTCTGACACGCACGTTCTCTTAACCACTTCTCAGGAAAAGTTTTTCTCCTCCTTTCTTCCTTCCTTATTTCCTCTCCCCTAACCCTAACCCTACAAGATTAATTAACTGATTCAGTTAAAGAAGCATTGACACCACTGTGTACCAAGCCCTGGAGATAGAGCGGAGAACAAAAGGTCTTTGGCAGGGTAGGTGGGGACGGCCTGTAAGCAGAGAAATAAGTACAACGCCTCCTGTGGTGAGTGGTGGAGGGTGCTCTGGGGAAAGAGCAGCAGGGAAGGGCCAAGGAAGGCTCTTTGAGGAGGAGGCAGGAACTCGTCCAAACTGTCCGGGGGACAAGCCCTTGGTGGAGTGGCTGGAGGCAGGAATGGCCTGGCCTGCTGGACACGTTTGGAGGAGCTGGGCTGGGGTGTGCTGGAGCCAGGGAAGAGGGGGCAAAAGGAGATGAGGTGGAAATTTCTGAGCCAGGATCTTTCCAGGCTGCCAGCTGGTAAGGTCTCAGCTTGCACCGTGAGTGAGGGCCCGGGCAAGGAGCAGAGGAGAGGCTGGGTCTGACTTGGGCGGGGCACGGCCGCAGGCTGCTGGGCCTGGGTCAGGCAGGTGGAGGAGGAGTCACACTCTGGGCTTCCTACACACGTCGCAACTTGCCTCAATCTGCCTTTGCTTATGATGTGGCTGCACTTGCTGTGCTAAATCAAATCGTGCCTGAGAATCCACACATTTTTATGCATTTTTCTGTTTTAATGTCTATATCCAAGGAATCATCTGTTAGTATCATTACACCACAACCTGAAGGGTTTCCTGGGGCAGCGTCCGCTAGGAGGGCCTCCTCGGGGTCAGGGGGGCAGTCAGGGCTGCAAAGTACCAGCAAGTGAGTCAGGTGGCCCTTAGACACAGAGGGAGCAGTGCCCAGGGCAGCAAAGCCCCGGCCCCTCCAGCACCATGCAGTGTCTACTACGGCGTGCCAGACAGGGAGAGCTCTGGGGCAGGGGAGTCACCTTCCTGGCCCCTGCCTGACCGGATGTAGCTGCTTCTACTCCAGGAAGGACAGAGAGGTGCTGAGAAGCAGTTTGGTCATAGGAAGGCTCCCAGGGTCATCTGGGTGAGATGGAATTTGCCTTGTACTGGCCCATAAAGCATGACCTTGGACTGGCCACAGTGTGGGACCCCACACTGACTATGGTGTGTGACCCCACAGTGGCCGTGGTGTGTGACCCCACAGTGGCCGTGGTGTGTGACCCCCGCACTGGCCATGCTGTGTGACCCCCCCCAGTGACCATGGTGTGTGACCCCACAGTGGCCATGGTGTGTGACCCCACAGTGGCCGTGGTGTGTGACCCCACAGTGGCCGTGGTGTGTGA
>RJWJ010024560.1:0-24725 GCA_004363605.1 Indri indri | reverse complement strand
AAAAAAAAAAAAAAAAAGAAATCTTCCTCACTTAATGGATCTTTTCAAAACTCTACAGCTTTCTCATATTTGTCTATCAATTATTCCTGTTTCATATCTCTGTAGAATTTACCCCTTATGAAAGCTGGCCTCCTTTTTAAATATAATCGTAATGGGAGAAAGTGTTTCAGAATCTTAAACTATTCAATGAATTTGGTCAAATTGAGGTAACAACTCTTTGACTATTACCTGGTTCAAAAAACACATGTGTCAATAAAATCACTCTTAATATCTCTACTGAAAAGGATAAACATGAGAATTCAACCACTCTTTTCCCATTTGGTATAAAATAAGGACTCATGAAGGTAATATTTTATTGATGGAGGCCTCAAATTATATGGTTTTTCCATTTAGTACTTTTAATATCACATTTCTCAGAATGGGAATGGATCCTGGGGAAAAAAAACTACCAAGTAAGAAATCCACTTCTCTCTGCCATTCTAAGTGACACAGAGTGATAAGATAGTTGTTTGAAAAATAGCAAACACTTGGTAACCTTTGAACATAGGAAATAAAACCTTGATTCAATTTTAATCCCCCATAACTACAGAGAACTACTTCCAAGAGCTGTTCATTGCATCATCAAGCTAAAAGACAGAAGCAAAAATACACCTTGCACATTTCTAGTTACAGACCTTTGCTCACATCTAGTCCCTCTCCTAGAATGTCTTTATCTCCTCTCTAACCAAATTCCGCATTCTTGAAGGACTAGTTCAAGTCTCACAGCTTTGAACCCTTTCCTGATCATATTAATTAACTCTCTTCTAAATTTCTTTCCCAATCACTGTGTCATTTACTTGGCTCAACATAAACTACCTTGCGTTATATCTTTGTAAATGTGAATGTCTTGTAATCCTTTTAGGCTGCAAGGTCCTTGAGGGCACAAGCCAGTCTCATATTTTTTGTACCCTCTAAGTTCCTTAAAAGAATATGCATTTGAAGTATTATCATTCAATTATTATTCTTTGAGGCCAACTAAAATGCCTCTTGGACAATCTGGAGGAAAACTAGTCCTGTCAGGTTCTTAAGGAAAACTGAAATCATAATAATGGGAAAGACTATTTGACTCATAATCAAAAATAAAGGAAATCAGTGCCAAACAAAGCACTACTGTGATTTAGCTTCCTAAGTCAGCTCCAGGAAATAAATGTTTTAGATCCTATCTTTCTTACCTTTCATAGGAGAGCCCTGAGGTGTGGCTGGGACATGGACTCCCATCCCAGGACCACGGCGGTAAGGAAAGTTTTCAGGACTGTATTTTTCACATAAGACTTGCATAAAACTTCTTCCACTAGGTTGATCCATCTTTCTTTCCTAAAATGCTATAAGAAAACAAAAAATCATCAAAATTACTCATTTACTTAAGAAATATTTATTGAAAACCAATTACTTACAAGGCACTAGACTAGGTAGGCATTGCAAGACATATAATACATGGTAACTGCCCCCCGGAAACTTACATTATGGTGATACCTTATGATTTAGAGAAGCTATATGTGTAGACAAATGACAGCAATAACAGTTCAGCATACAATATTTGCTATACAGATGAAAAGTATTACAAGATTTAGAAAAGGAGGTGATCACTTCTGACCAAGGATAACAAGAAAATTTTTGCTGGTGTATAGGGTTCATGTGGTTAAGCGACTGGAAAAAAAGTTATAGATTGAACACCAGGCTAAATAGTTCAGATGAATCCTTTAATATCTACCCCTGAAAATCCACTCTCTTCTTCTTCCCTGGTAAAGGAAACTTTAACTGTATACATCGCTACTTACATATAAGAATGAGTATATGACTAAGTTCTAGCTGGTGGGGTAGAAATAAAAGTATTCTGTGGCAGCTTCCAGGAATCATCCTTTAAAAATAGCTGGAGTGTGCCATTTGCCCTCCTTCTTTGACTCTTCCTCCATTCTGTTCCTTAGAAAACTGATGCCACTGGACAATAAGCCCAAGGAATATACCCTAAGGAAGGTGGGGCAAAGAGCTGATAGGAACCTGAGTCCCTGAGGACTTCATGGAACTGAGCTGCCATACTAATATATATCTCTGAAATTTTTGGTGACAGATAAAATAATCTATTTTATTTAAGCCAATATTCTTTTCAACTTTTCAGTTATTTACAACTGGACCTAGTCCTAACTAATACAGAATGTCATTTCTTTTGGTTCTGAGTTTGGGTAGAGTCTTTTCTGTTTAACCTCAGCTAAAGGTCCAAACATTCAGTGACTCCAGCATCTTCTCAGTACTCATGCATATGTTAAAATAGGTAATATTAAGTAACATGCTAACTTCTGACAGCCTGATAACCCATTGTCTTAAGGGGCTAGCCTATGCTCTGTATTAAATATTAATCAAAATGTAGGCAACTATAATTGACCTCTGTATTTAAACTATAAGGTATCGGGCTATCTTATTTTATTAAAACAATCAGAAAAAGGAAGGAGGATACCGAGTACTCAAAGAAGGGATATCGTGCGAAAAGGTATAGCAATGAGAATGCACAATGGTATACACGAGAAAGCACAAGAGATCTGGTGTTGACAAAGCACCGTGCTCTGGAAGACATCATCAGGAGTTATCTAATTAGGAACCTCAGAGGAGATCTTGTATGCCACGTTAAGAGGCTGAACTTTATCCTATAGGAAACTAGAAGATAAAAGGTTTTAGGGAAGGGAACTCAACAACAAATTTTTTGGGAGTACTTGCCCTGGCAATACTGATGAATATGAAGGAAACAAGATTGCAGGCAGGGAAGAGAGTTAGGAAGATATTGCAAAAATACAGGAGAGAGACGATGAGGACCAGAAGTGATACAGTGGTAGAAGAAATAGAAAGCAGTGGTGAATCCAAGATCACTCTAGGAAGCAAGCTTTTCAGAAATTACAGGGGCTGAGGGAGAAGCTGGAGTCAAGGCTCCTAGGTTTCTAGTACAGGTCATCAGGTGACTGGAGATACCATTAACTAACAAGCGAACACTGTCAGCTTTAAGGAAGAAAATGATGAATTTCACTTTCTACATGTTCAATTTGATGCATGTATGGAATATCCAGGGAAACAGCCTGAAGTTGGGTCGGAAATGTGAGCTAAATACGAAGATCTGTACACCATCAGGATATAAGAAATGTTATAAATAAGAACAGTAAGACAATAGAACTCTGGGGTCACTGATATTTAAGGCACAGGCAGAGGAAGCAGAGTCATGAGGAAAAAGAAAAGAAGCAACCAGAAAGTAGAGTATCTAGCCAACATTTTGAGAAGTTTTGATGAGAATGGAGAAGGAAGATGGAATGGTTCCTAGCTTTAGACAGGAACAGATGAGCGTAGGGAATTGCGGGAAATTGTCAAGACTTTTTCTCTTAAAATAGGAGAGACCTGAACATGGTTATAGATTACAAGGAAGAAACCAGTAGAGACAGAGAGGCTCAAAATGACTACTGGTACTTTTCCTAGAAGAAGCCAGTAGGAATGAGCATTTAAAAGCTTCTCAGAGGGCTGTTTGATACTAGCCAGATAATGCTTCAAATTTTTTACCATTAGTGATGACATATTTATTTCACTATAGTTGCACTGGTTTACTTTTGCTTAAATGGTTCAATTATAGCAAATGTTAGGTATTTTCCTCAGGTGATTATCCTATCTTCACCATTAAATTATAAAGAGGAGTGGAACTATGTAATTCTATTTCTTTCGGTATCAATTAATAGCATCAGACACAGTATAATATACATGGTAAGGGCTCGATAAATGTCGCTGAGTATTAAAATCACTAGCCTTCAGCGTGCTGAGTAGAAAGGACAGAGAATTCAGGATGGAGGGTAGGTTTAAGCCCCACCCAGTTCTGACTGCGTAATAGTTTTGTGCTGTCAGGCAAGTCAGTGTATTTCTGGGAGACGCAAATGTCTACCTTTATAAAATAAGATATTAACATTTATACTACTTGGATTATAGGGTTGCTGTAGAGCCCTAAAATAGACAGATGCACTACTTGGATCACAGGGCTGTTGTAAAGCTATAAAATATACAGATGTTATTAATTATAAGAGGAGGTTGTGGTAAGGTAGAAAGCACGCGGACAGGAACTTTAGGCTCTCTCACTCACTAGCTGGGTAAAACATAAGCTAGTTATCTAATCTCTCTCTACTTTAATTTTCTTACCTATGGATAGCCTAATCTTTCCTCTCAGGTCTGTATTAAGAATTTGAAAAAAGCATCAATATAAAAGTGGTTGTTAAACTTGGCCCATTTCCTGGCTTACTGCTAGGACCATGTCCACCCGACTTTATGAAATCAGTTCACCAACACCCATACAGCACATGCTCACTGAGCACGTCTATCCACGGAACAAAAGTTTTATCTGTACAATTTACCGTAGGTTAGACTATGAAATACATTTCATACTGCATGTATCACAAGTCACCTTGAAAATACAGGGTGCCCTCTGTTTAAGATTCTCATTTGTAAGCTTAAGGAAAGAGCCTGTTTTAGTATAAGATAGTTTGTTCTTTCTGTCCACACAGAGTGATAATTGCACAGCTGCTACCCTCTATTCCAACACTGACGGTGTTGAAATTGAACTGTATTGTGTTCATCTAGGGCTACAGGAACTTCAGGTTGAAAGGTTCTCTTTCAATGTAAAGTTCTCACCACCAACAGCAGACAACATAGAGCAGGTGCTATGCCACTGACGACAGGCACCACAGCTCTTATCAAAGACCTGTCTCAAGCAGGTCTGGAAATAACAGGGGTCAAATTGCATCAGACTACCTCTACAGTTGGCAGAGTTCTAATGCATTAGTAAAACTGGTGTGAACTGGTGCTGAAAGCCAGGCAGCCAGGAATCTTGGGTGATGTTGCTTGGTTCGATTACCAAGTTGCAGAGCATGCCTGTGAAAATCTCAATTCCTTTGTGCCTCAAAATCCTGACTATAATATGCTCTTGTAAAGTGCTTGAGAAAAGTCAGGATAAAGCCCAAGTTGAAGGATAAGGTACTCAGTACATTTTTGCCAAGGGGATTAATATCAGAACAGAACATCCAGTCATCTAAGTACCCTCAACTGCTATCAAACAATTTGTACTTTATGTTCCAAATAAAAGGGTCAGGTCAAAATTAGTATGAAATGCAACATGACTGAAAACAGAAAATAGGCCATACATGACCACTAACACTGGAAGATATACAAGATACATCCTTATGCTAGTATGCAAGATCAGTATTTATTTCACAAAGAAACAATGTAGAGTACTAACTATATACTTCATAAAGTGTAAATACTTCTAGCCTTACAGCTTCCCAAAGATATAAATACTACTTCATAGAGTGTCAAAATATAAATTTTAAATCTTATAAAAATAGATTTATCTGCTTGTATATGTACAGATTATCTCCAAAAGGATAACACAGAAATGAGTAAAAGTAACATCGACAGTTGACTCCAAAGAGAAGAAATGAGGAATAAGGGTGGCTTTTCAGTGTTCATCCTTTTGAACTTGAATTCACCAGACGCACACATCATCTTTTCAAAATGTAAAATATTTTTAAGTAACTATCTAGGAATGGCCTAATAATTTGTCAAGGGCTTTTTAATTTCCTTATTTTCATGCATTTTTATTTTAAAAATTCCAAAATAGAATTTTTATATGTAGAATATACAATATTAATACTAATTTTAAAAGGAATTGGAGAGTGAGGAAGTAAAGAGAAATAAAATGGATGGCCAAACAGAAATAGATAGTTTCATAAAACAGCATCGGGGGAAAACAGCAAGCAGAAACAAAACATACTGGGGCCTCAGAATTAAACTGCAATAAAACTAAGAAGAGGGATTGAGATGAAGGCGGCTAAACTGACAGGGCCAGAGCAGTGTTCTGCTCTTCTTTACCATGGTTCTAACAAGGGCAAAGCAAAAACTCCACCATGCATGGTACAGAAGGGCTGGAAGAATACCCTCAGGCCTGCACAGTTTCCCTTCTTTTGCTAGCCAAGTTAAATGTGTTAATTAAAGTTACCCAAATCTTTCATCCAAATTACCCAAAATTTTATCCAAATCATTCTGACTCTGGAGCCACAATCACACCAGGAGGAGATGGTGATGCCTTGGGATCCTTGGGAGCTTCAGGCCTCCCTGCCACCTCTGACTATAGAGACTAACAAAGAAAAGAGGTATTTTCCTACAGCAGAAGTTATTCCTGCAGGTTTCAAGTTACTGAAATAACAGATAGTAGGGAACTGATTTATGCTTTTGAAAAAGGAATCATAATAATTAAAAATGTGCATTAATTTAGGATGGGACTAAATCTTCAAGAAGTTTTCATAAAAATGGAGAAAAGAAAAATACTCTTCAGTCATTTAAAATTACTTTCAGTCATTTGACATGGACCCATTTATATACAACTAATCAATTTTTATCTATTCATCAGAGAGGGACAGAAAAAACTACACTCTAAAAGCTACCTGCCAATATTTTGCTATCAAATATTTGAAAACAAAACTTAGGTTAAACATTCTGGCCAAAGGCTCCACAATTTCACCTTTAGGGTCCTTTGGTCAGATGACATTTCATTCCAGTGATTTATTCTCCACATTGCTACCTGTTTCCTTCAAAAGACAATCTGAGAATGAGAATTTCCTTACCATTTATTTAGTAAAAAAGAGTCAACAAATATTTTTAGTTTTCTCTGCTATCTTTTTTTTGCACCTTACCAAATGATCCCAATTAGGCTTACATGCCCATTCATTTATTTATAAAATGCGTGCCCTCATAGAGCTCAGTTTCATTTAGTTCAGTTCAACAAACATGTATCAGAAGCTAAATCTGTACCAAACACTATGCTCAACACTAAAGAAAGTCAGAATGAATAAAATCCAAACTCCACCCTCAGGGCATCCACAATCTAGACGAAAATACATGAGATACCACATACCTAAAATAAGCCATACAGAAATAGTGACTTAAAACAAGAAGTGATTAACTTTTGTAAGCATGGTCAAGGAAGTATTAGTAGATGAATCCTGAGCCATTGTGAAGATTAGGGTACAAGGTGGGGGAGTATATGAACAGGAGACGAGAAACAAGGGTTATCAGCAGTACTGCTAAAACATAAAATACGGCCAGGGGGGATGGGGGACGCAGGACGCTTGACTGTAGAGGTGACAGTGGTCAGATCATGATTGACCTTGCACAGGCTAGACTTTATCCTGCAGAGATAAAAGAAAAATTTTGATAGATAACTGCAAATAGAGTGTAATGATGGAGGGTTACTGATCTTTACAGAGATCTTAACCTCTCTGTGCAGAATACAGAGAGGTCAAAAATGAGAATTTTAAAAATCCCTAAAGGAATGGATAATTAGGAGTTTGTTCACCTTCAGGTAAGCACTTTCAGTATAGTCAAGGGGGTAGAAACCATAGTATTTAGGGAGTTAAGTAAATGTAAATAAATAAGCAAGACAATGAGTATCTATCACGCCTTTGAGAGGCTTAGACTATAAAAGTGAAGCAATGAGACAGATGATGAAAAACACCAAGGTTAAGAGAGAGTTTTTTAAAAAAGGACATCCTCAGTCTGGAGTATGCGGAGGTCAGCAATAACAAAACAAAGCCTGTGGAGGAACATCTCCTGGATATTTTCAAAGAACCTCTTAGGATTACTAGCATTCTCATTTTTACAATTTTTTTTAAAAACTCATTTAACTTTCACTTTGTGGACTCCTCTTCTAACCTCATCCCAGAAAGCTTTCTTTTTTGGAACAATTCCCCTCTATATCCAAACTCTGCCAGATTCTTGGACATTTTAGGTAGTTGGAACTTTTGTTTGTTTTCCAAAGCAGTCTTTCTGAACCCTGGCATAAGTGTATCCGCAATAAAATAGAATTACTCTGGGATAGTATGTATGTGTGTGTGTGTGTGTTTGTGTGTGTGTGTTATATATTTTTCCTCCAAGAAAGATTAAATAAATCAATGAATAAAGGTCTATTAATAAGCTTTTTCCTAAATATTGCTTTAAAATACAATATTCATTCTGAATTTTTAAAAATTTCCTATTGAAAGTAAGCAACAACAATGATGGCAAAACCAGTAACCCCCACCGTGTAGTTTCCCTTTTTACTAGCTCAGCTAATCACGTAAAGAAACATTACGAAAGCTTTTCACATCTGAAGCACACTCAGAGGCACACCTATACCAGGTGACTTTGGTCAACAGATTCAGCAAGCACATTAAGCCTAAGGATATACCTTATGGTGTGTATCCTTCCAGACCATTTTTCTATGCTATGTAGGTATATATTTTTCACAAAAAGTTTAAATTACTTTTAGACATATAATTTTATAACCTGCCTTTTTGCTAAAGAGCTCATGAAAAACTTTCCATGTCAATAAATACATATGTACATAATCATTTTTAAGGTTTATAAAGTATTCCATAAATAAACTTCTACAGCTGAAGTCATGAATGACAGCTATCTCTCCCATATAAATACTTCAGGGACATTGTCCAAGACAGTGTAATTAGGCTGTATCTAATTTCATTTATCCTCAAGTTTTTATACCTGTGTATAAGCCTATCTCAGTTCCCCTGAGCATTATGTAATATATTTAAATGGATGCCTTCTTTGCATAAAAAATAAGGAAAATAAACTAATTCTAATAAACTTTTAGAACTATTCTGTAGAATTACAGTTAGCCAATTCACTGACTTAACTCGTATCATTCCAAGTGCAAAACCTGAGTGTAGCTGATAAATCCCTTATCATAACACACCATGCCACCATGATTTCACACCCTACTAAGAACCACCCTATGTCACAAAGGCTCTTTTCTCAACTCTATACTACACTACTTTCAAGTGTAATAATGTGGCACAGCAACTTTTCTTGGTAGGAGATTTAAAGAAATATCCAACACTGAGAGACAAAATGTGAATTTAGACTCCCGATCATTCCTTGAATTGTGCTATTAGTCGGGCACTGCTACCCTCTTCTAATACTACACATCTCTTTAAAAGCACCACAAACATTAAAATACCTATCCAAAATTCTTTATTTCACCGTATTAGTGACAAAGATATCTAAAACCATGACTCTATGTTATCAGCGGGAAGTACAACCTCAGAGCTGTCTATATTTTCTACTAAATACTATAGTGCATACAAGGCATTTTAGATGTCAAAGAGACAAAAGTTTTCTCATCTATAACTGTACATTAGCAAATATGACTGACTCTCACGCTTGTAGTCCACCGTATGTAAACACAGCACTTGGAATTTCTGATCCAAATGCATTAGCCTAAGAATTTTATGATTTTGATGGGAAATTTGAGAGGAAAAAAAACTTAAGAAAATACTGCTATTTAGACTGAAGTACCTGTTGGTGTGAAAATATTTCTAAACACTTCTTTCTTGATTTTCATAGTCTCTCATTGTCTAAAAACGTTGGTTTAAGCCAACTGCCTATGTCCCTATTAAATTAGGTATTCTGAAATATAGAACAAAATACTTTGCATACACGTTCAGCAAACACAACAAAAAGGTTTAACATTCACTATACACGTCAACCACTTCCAAGGAGAGTTCTCCTCCCTCCCCCTTCCAATACACCTCCCCAACTTCTTCATAAACAAATTTGCATCTACCCCTACCTTTTGAATAATATTTGGCCCAGATTCAATTTGGGAAAATTCCAAGGCTTTAAAGTTGCACTTACTCAAAGCAGGATTAGATACATCCACTCTTGACCCGATGTTCCCAAACCAAGTGTCCCCACACTGAGATTAACAATCATTTTAAAGCCTAGTAATTTTCCACAACCACTCTCTGAAACAGACTAACTTATCTCCATTTACAGGATACAAAACTGAGACTTGCTCAGGTTTCTGTGGCCCTACCAGCATGCTAAGTCATGCTTTCTGTAGCCCTAATCTGTTGAGCCATTCCATCTTTACCAAAAAAGGAATATTTCATGTCAACAGTATATAACACCACACACAAATCATGGAAACATAAATTATTAAAATGTATGAAAACCATTACAGCCAAAATACTTCTTATAACCACATCAAAGTAACTGAACAAAAAAACCAAGCAACAGTACTGACTGGTCTAGTCACCAAAGGGGAAAAAAGTATCCTCAACTTCTCCATACTTCCAAAAAGCAATGAATATTTTTTCTTGAATAAATTAAGTTTCACCAGAAGGAAACTGTATATGCACGTTTTCTTTCCGTTGTGAACAAACACGTGTAAGGTCATTACTTAGCTGGTTGCAGAACAGATTACTCCTTTATCTCTGCTCTTGAGCAGCTACAGAAGCTATCATGTTAAGGAAAAGCCTCATTAGGAATAGACTACTAGTTCATCACTCTGCAGCCTTCCAAAGGAATTTACAAACCACTCTGAGTAATAACCAGGGATTGCCAGAATGTTAAAACATCAGCCATATAGAAAGGTTATGAAAGTCATTAAAAATGATTTTCCACATTTAGTGCTATGGCAATATTGCCCAATGGCAATAAGTGCTGGTTCTGGAACTAGCCTGCCTGGATCTAAATTCTGACTGACTCCACTCCTCTGTGCGACTGTGGGCAAGTTACTTAAGTTTTCCAAGTCTCTCCACTTCTTCTTCCACAGGAAGGGGTAACAGTCCTTAACTCCTAGCTTATAGGGTTGCTGAAGAATGAATGAATGGAGATAATGCAGATAAAAAGTGTTTAGCACAGTGCCTGGCACACAGAAAGCACTGAAAAAATATTAGCTTACTATTACTTCTACTGCTATTGCTATCCCTACTACTACTACTACCATCACCACCCAGTGAACATGGTAGCATGAATATAGGGCGGAGGACTTATTTGCAATTTTTGTTAAATAGATTTGATCTAATTTGTTTAGGTCCCAGGACTATGCTACTTAATGCCAATTAATTATTCAGCACAGTAAAAATATCTAACATTTATAGAGCTATTCCTTCTTAATTGGAAGATCTTGCCCTTACCTCTCTACCCATCTAAATTTTATACATACTTCAATACCCTACTCAAAATATACTTCAGAAATGAAACCTTTTCAGATATCTCTTGCCAGAATGATGTTTCCTTTGAGCTGAGCTCATAGTATCCATTGCCTAAAATATTCACTGGGCAATTAATCAATCACATATTGGCATGTCACCTTTTCATTTTTGTGCCATCTACCATTATTATTTAACTCATGCACAGTGATGTAATTTTCATGTGTTTATATCTTATGTCCTCAAATTGTATAGCTCTCGAGGGTAAGAACCATAGCCTAATGCCTCTTCGTATCTATCATACACTGAAACTTTTCACATAATTGGCACCCAGTAAATGTGCTAATTGATAAGTTGTCTAATCACTTCTGATTGTGCATATCGGATACATTTAGTAAAATATGAAATCAAGGTACTTTATAAATAAAAATTCCTCACAGCTACAGCTGGATAAGTAATTATGTCCACTTCTCCATGGGGACCCTAAAAGTAAGAGGTGACATGATGGAGAAAAGGACCAGTAGCAGAATCAGAAATACTTGCTACCTAACACAAGTTAAGTTCTTCTGCAAAAACCATACCCACAATAGATTTAATACTGAATATATGATTTTTGTACCCCTACTATACCTTACAATTCATATGTAAGAGTTAATACTTCAGAACAATAGGCACTGCTCAGTAACTAAAGATGAATATACATACATTGTTGGTGGGAATGTAAATGGTATAACTGGTATGGAAAACAGTATGGCAGTTCCTCAAAAAATTAAACAGGATTACCATATGATCCAGCAATTCCACTTCTAGGTATATACCCAAAAGAACTGAAAGCACGAGTTGAACAGATTTGCACACCAATTTTCACAGCAGCATTATTCACAGTAGTCAAAAGGTGGATGAATGGATAGAATGTGATATATACACACAATGGAATATTATTCAGCTGTAAAAAGAAAGAAAATTCTTGCACATGCTATAACATGTATGAACCTTGAAGACATAATACCAAATGAAGTCAGACACAAAAGAACAAATTGTGTGTGATTCCACTTACACGAGGTACCTAGAGTGGTCAAATTCATTGAGACAGAAAGTAGAATGGCAGGTGTTAGGAGCTGGTGGGGAAAGGGGAATGGGGAATTATTAATTAATGGGTACAGAATTTCAGTCTGGAAAAATGAAAAAGTTCTGGAGATAGATGGTAGCAATGGTTGCAGAACAATGTGAATGTTCTTAATGCCACTGAACTGTACATTTAACAATGGTTAAAACGGTAAATTTTACGTTATGTATATTTTATAATAAAAATATTTTTAAAAAATAAAAGAATGAAGTATATGCTATATTAAAAAACATGAATATAAGCCAAGTCCAAAATTTCTGGTTCTTACGCTCACAGCACACTTATCAAATTAATGCAGATAATTCACTTGAGGATCTTAAATTATGAGTGAGGGAGAAGATAGCCAAGTCTCAGTAAGTGCTTTTGTGGGAAATGTGATTTATGATGAATACAATCTTCATTTATCTCTTTCTTGGAATCCTTTACTAATGTTCATGAGAAAAAAATATCACTAAATGAATGAGGGACTAATAGAGTTAATATTTAAATTTCAACTTCCAAAGGATACTTGCCTTTATAAAACTTATGCGTTAAATTAGTAATAATGTCTATGAGAAAATATGATCCTCATAAGAGTTACAATAAAAGGTTTAATAATTTAGACTTGTTTTCAACATTTTAAGAGTTGCAATCCTTTCCTAAAATTATTTGCTTCAAACACATACCTATGAAATAAATAATACCATGATCATAAACATAATAAGAGCATTCTCAAAAAAGAAGTCTATTGAGCTAATGGCACCTGTCAATCAGACACTCAGTATTGGAAAGATTCATTGCATTAAATTATTCTCTTAACATGTTACAAAGATATGTGTGTAGGTATGACAGGTTTCGAAAGGAAAGTGCTAGAGCTAATGGTTTTCTAAAAACTGTCTTTATCCCAGTATTTCACAGGTTGAGCCTTCTTCTTCATATTCATGAAGAATATCCATATCTATATTTGCAAATTCACCTACCTGCTAAAATTTATGTTACTCTCCCCATGAAAAAACATTTCTTTGCAACCCCAAAATAAATGCTTGCAGCATTTTTGCAGTCTTTTCCAGATACACACAGAGGGACAAAAAATTTGAGTTCTCAATGCCCATATTCCCACCTAAATTAGAACAAGGTGACACTCTGCCTTCTTGTTTCAGCTCTCATAATGTAAACAAGTGTCCTTTTCATGGTCTATTTAGTGCCAGATTTTTCATATTTTTGTGCTTTTTGTTGGAGATTTCGCTATTTAAAATGACCCCCAAGGGTAGTGTTGAAATGTTGTCTAGTGCTTCTAGAGCATGAGGAGGCTGTGATGTGCCTTATGGAGAAAATGCATGAGTTAAAGAGTCTCATTCAGACATGAATTACAGTGCTGTTCACAGTGAATTCAACAGTAATGAATTGATAATATATATTACATGTCTTTAAACAGAAACACATATAAAACAAGATCATATATTGATCATTTGATGACAATGTTATGACCAGAAGCTCGCAGGAACATAACCCTCTATCTCCCCTAGAAGTGATGGCTCCATAGTCACCAATTCACTGTTTGTGGCAACTTTATGTAAAAAAAAACTATGAGTAACAAGAATTGACTGTACTTTGTTAAGGAAAATAACTGTGAGGAAAGAAAAATAGACCAATGAACAGAGCCCAGAAATAGGCCCATGTAAATATGGCAGGAAGTGGCATAAAGATCAGCAGGAGGATTAAACTATTCAATAATCGGTGCTAGGACAGTGAATAACAATCTGGGAAAAATGAAATTGAATCTTTATAACACAGAAAAAGTTCAACTCCAGATGAAATGTGAAAGCAAACTTTATCTCCTTGAGAAGAAAACAGGTATTGCTTCTAATCAGAAAAGGGCTTTATGATCTTGAATTAGGAAATTATTTCATAAACAAAATATTTCAAAATCCATAAAGGAAAAGTTGACCAGTAAAAATGAAAAACTTTTGATCATCAAAAGACATTAAAAACATAAACAGACAAGCCAGAAATTGGAAAAAAAGATAATTATAACAAACATAACTAATATAGAGAACTCTTAAAAACAGTAAGAACAAGATAAACAACCCAATAGAAAAATGGACAAAAGACATGAATATTTAACAGAAGATAAAATTCAAATGGCTAACAATACATGCAAAAGATGCTCAAGTTCAATAATATTCAGAGAGACAAAAATTAAAATCTCAGTGAGATACCATTTTATACAAATCAGCAAAACTTAAAAACTCTGACAATAACAAGTGTTGGAGAAAACATGGAAGAATAGAAACTCTTACATTGCTAGTGGGAGTATCAATTGGTACAAACACCTTGGAGAACAATTTATCTCTGTCTAGTAAAGCTGAAGATGAACATACCCTATAATCCAGCAATTCCACTTCTCATTGTACACTCTACAGGAACTTGTACATGTGCACCAGGAGACAAGTATAAGAATGTCCAAAGCAACAGCATTGTTTGAAATTGCAAAAATCCTTGAGGGACAAGGCCTTATATCTAAGAACAGGCAATTAGATAAATTACAATATATTCATAAAATGAAATGTTACACAGCAATGGAAATTGACAATTGATCTTTATGCCTGCAACATAATAACTTTTAAAAAACAATGTTGAATGGGTAAAATTTAACACAAGAACACAGGTAGTACAAGCCCATTTATACAAAATTCAAAAACATGGAAATTAAGCATCTTATTGTTAGGGCCACATACATATGTAGTAAAAACTATAAAGAAAAGACAGTGAACATTAAACACAAAATTCAGAGTAGTGGTATCCTTAGAGGATGGTATGATCCAGGAGAGGCACACAGGAGCAAAAACAGAACCCTTAATTCCCTCTCCAAATCCGCTCCTCCTCCACTCATTCCCATCTTGGAAGTTATATTTGACTTTTCTCTTCCTCTCACACCCTCGTGTAATTAATCAGCAAGACCTATCAACACCACATCCAAAACATCCCGATTCTGCCCAGCTCTTTCTGTCTCTATTACTCTAGTTTGAGCCATCATCAACCTCTCGCCAGGACTGCTGCATAAGCCTCCACCCTGGTCTCTCTTGACTCTTGTACAATGCGTTCTCCACTAAGCAGCCAAGTGATCTTTCAAAATTTGAGTTGAATTCACATCCTTTAATCTCTCCAATGGCTTCCTTTCACACTTAAAATAAAATCCAATCTGTTCATCATAGTCTTCAAGGCTTCATTTAATCTGATCTCTGCTTACCTCTCTAACCACATATCCTTCCACTCTTCCTAGCCCACTAGGCTTCAGCCTTCCTGGCTTTCTACCAATTTGCCAAGCTAATTTCCCCTCATGGCCTTTGCATTCGCGAGATTACCCTTTTCCTGGCTGTTGGCAGAATTGCTTCATCTCAGCATTTAACTCTCAAATTTAAACACAAAGGTCACCTTCTCAAAGAGGACACTTCTGATCACCTCTGAAAATGGCACCACTGCCACCATCAATCATGCATTACCACTTTCGCCCTCTTTCATTCTTTACAGCACTTATCACAACCATTAGTTTAGTGTCTGTTCTCCACTGGAACGCAAGTGCCACAAAGGCAGGGACGTGTCCGTCTAGTTCAGTGTTATACAGAGCAGTGCCTGGTACATGGCGACAAATACTTGTTGGATGAATGGAAAAGTGGATTTTACTTTGAATAGGTATGAAGTAATACCTTCCGACAGTGAAATGAAAATCAAGTACACCAATGAGTGTGGCAGAATAAGAAGAATTAAAAATTTTTAAAATCACTGGAAAAGCATTATCCCAAGGACAGTTTTAGTTTAAATAATGCTTTTCGCAACAGTACTTGTTGCAGGTCACATTCCTAAGGATGAATAATGAATTAATAATGAAAGTTTCACACAGCCTTAAGATCCTGAGTTCAGGAAATGTGTCACCTGTTTGAATCCCCTGTTTTTAGAACAGCACTGTGATTAAAAGCATGGGCTTCGCTTAACTCTGAGTTTAATTATGACTCTGCTCTGCAACTGGAGGAAGTTACTTACCTCTCTATGCCTGCTTCCTCACTCATAAATGAAGCTATCAACAGCTATTTCATAGGGTTATTGTGAATATTAAATGACATTTTTAAAGCATCTAGTTAAGTGCCTGGCGTGTACTAAGTGGTCAATAAACTCTAGTTATTGTTGTGAAAGCTGAGAGCAGGGAAGTCAGATAAATGGGTGAGCTGATATGAGTCAAATAACAAACATCCTCCCCTCAGCACAGGTGGACTAATTACATGCAACGTACTGGGAACGTATGTCAGCACCAAATCCTTTTCCCTCTGAGAAGACAAATGTACACAAAGGTGATATATAAGTATGGGCAAAACACTTCGAAAACACTGAGGGAGTGACCCTCTTCACTAAGGAGGTCAGTCACGCAGAAAACCAAGCCTTACAAAGAGTAGCAGGAATTCACCAGATGAAAAGGAAAGGGAAAGCATGTGGGCAGGCACAAATGCCGAGAAGAGATGCACGATGAAGTGAGAAATGCAGAGTAGATGCTGTGGAGTATGTGTGGGAGGAAGGCTGGAAGATAAAGAAGGACTGGTAGGGCTGGACGGTAGGGGGCTAAGGTCCTCCATTTAAAAGTTTGCACTTTTAAATAGTGAATAGTGGGGAAATGAGGGGGGGAAAATGTAATGTGCTCATCTGATACCACATCTTCCAAAGAAAACAGATACCTTTATGACTTTAAACACCAGATAGGTCCACAATTTGTTAGCCTAAAATGGAAAATATTTTAAGCCTGGATTCTTACAACCATATAAGCAATGTGGTTATTAATAATGACTGACCTGAGAGACAGAGTAGAATGATGGTCACCAGAGGCTAGGAATGGTGGGGGTGGGGTTGGGGATGTTTAATGGGTACAAAAATATAGTTGGTAGTTAGATAGAATGAAAAGCATTTGATAGCACAACGAAGTGACTATCATCAACAATAAGTTTAACACTTTAAAATAACTAAAACAGCGTAACTGGAATGTTCCTAACACAAAAAAATAAATGTTCGAGGCAATGGATACTCCAATAATCCCGATTTGATTAACACACATTGGATGCCTGTATCAAAACATCACCTGTACCCTACAAGGATATACAACTATTACGTACCCATAATAATAAAAAATGTTTTAAAAACCAATGACTGACCTGGAACCTACTCCTACAACCATGCCTCATTGCTATGATGATCAATGTTATGCTAGTCATCATCATGACAACAGCAGATGAAATCTATTGCAAGTTTACTATGTGCCATGTACTTGTGTTTTACATTCATTATCTCATTTAATTCTCAACAACTCTTATCAGGGGTACTATTATCCCATTTTACAGATCAGAAAACTGAAGCAAAGAGAGGTTATGGTCACGCAGCTAGTGAGTGGCAGAGCCAGGATGCAAATCCAGGCTGATTTCAAGGCTCTAAAATTAAACCAATCTGCTGAACTATGATATTGCTCAGTTCATTAACATCATTTGCTCAAAAATTATTTGTGTACCTACTATAATTTAAAGCATCATGCTAGGTCAGTGATTCTTTTAAAAGTATTTTATTATTTGGAGTAATTCTTAACATTTACTGTACAGGAAAATCATCCAAGCAGCTTGTGAAAATGCAGATTCCTAGGCTCCACCAGAGATTCTGATTTGGTCAGTGTACAGTGGAATTCAGGGATCTGCATTTTTAACCTTAGTTCAGTCAATTCTGACTCACCTGGTCCAAGAACCATGCTCTGTAGACCCTGTACTGGACATCCTAGAGATTCCAAAATATCTGAGCCTCCTATCCTCAAGGTGTTTACAATCCAAAAGGGATAAAAATAAAGTCTATAAACAATACAGAGCAATACAGGAAAAGTAGTACAGACAATATAAGCAAGAAAGACTTCATAGAAGAGGGGTCATCTGAAATGAAATGAGGATGAGTAGGATCTAATGAAGAAAAGGAACACATTTTGTGCAGAGACTTTCAGAGATAATCTTACACACAAAGGAAGGTATGATGAGTAGCAGCCTTGGCAGGTAGAGGATCTGCATTTAGGAATGGAATGATGATGTGAGGAAAAAAAGGAGAGAAAGGCTCTAGAAGGCCCTAAATGTCAAGCTAAACAGTAGGGGCTTTATTCAGTGCTGGCACTGGAAAGTAGCTAATGGTTTTTGAAAAGAGAAATGAAATAATCCCAGCAATATTCTTTGGAAGAGCACTCACACGAAGCTATCCAAGAAACAGACAATGGGAAGAGTTACGGTATTACTATTCTAATGCCAAAGAAATAAAAGTCAGAACAGGGTAACCTGAAAAAGGGAGGAATGGTAAATCTTAATGACCAATCACATGTAGGGCAAAGGCAACAATCACAACCAAATAACTTAAGCCCAAAACTTTATCACCATCAGTTTCATGTTACTTTTGAGAACTCATATAGCTGACTAGGCCTAAAATATATAAACAGCTCATTTATTTAAAAAAAGTAGTACGTCACTAAAAGGCCAGTAATTTGGCCTCTTAGTAGCCAAAATACATGTTACATAGTTCACACACTGAGAAAAGGAAAAAAAGTACTATATAACAAATATTAATTATCTGATTTCAAAACCTAAAGCAGTTTGGAAGCAAAAATTAGAAGGGGTAAAGAGTCTACCATAGATGGACATACTTAAGAGTCTGACAGCCAAGAGAAAAAATGAAAACTCTAAAAAAGCACACACAATCACTCAGGGTAACTTCTCCATATCTGTTTATTGACAAGTACACAGGACTCCCAGAAAAATAAAATTAATAAGAATCTTCCTTAATGTTCCAAACACCTACTACAAGACAAAATCTTTAAATATTCTTTAAAGCTCAATATTTTAAAACAATGAATATTCACCTGATCATTTTAAAAGCGTGGCTGACACATGCCAATGTAACCCCTCTCATCAGTAACCAAGATACAGACAATAGCTAAAAGCAAAAAAGATGTATTTTATAAACACGAAGTTTAAAGATGACAGAACCTTTTCATAAGGCATCTGATTAAGAATGTGATCCCACTGAAGAAGTCTAATTTGGGCAATTCTCTCCTGATGACCGTGCCTTTGAATTCCATGTTACAAATATTATAATGTGAACTAATCCTCAACAAAAAGTAACACTATTAAATGGGTATTAAATGCATACCCTATAAATTTACCTACTGCAATTAGGCAATATCGTTTGACACTCAATGTCCTGCAGCAATAAGCTGTATGACAACTTTTCAAAGGACTTTAACATTGCAACACTTGAAGAGCTCTCACTTTGTTCACCAACAGTCATTAATGTTTATTATGAGTTAATACTATTTTTCTAACGAACTCACCTAAAATTTTCATTGGGAGAATTAAGATACTGACTGATTCAAAGTTAAACTTAAGTTTATGATTGAGTTTAAAATATATACTAAAGCCACAAACGTATACCTTTAATCATGTAGTAAAAAGGATACTATATAGTGATACTGGAGTAAGAAGCATTTGAGATATTTTTGAACAGCAGAAAATCAAATCAATGTATCTTTACAACACTGGAACAGTAAAATAAAATTTCCTTAACTATGCTGTACTGAGAAAGCAACTATATGGAACTAGACCTCTCATATTTCTCAGACACAGCAAAGGATAGAAAAAATAAACACACACACACACACACACACACACACATAATTTTCCTCAATCAAATAATCAGGCAATATTAAGATATCAAAGATTAAGATTATGAAACTTCAGAAAACACGGGTCAAATATGCTACATGTTATAAACATCTAAACAATTGGAGCAGTCAATTACAAACCTGGCTGCCTTCCCCCTCCCATAAAAATCCATCTTCTTAGAATCATCCTTGCTATCTAGAAGCTTACAATATAGAGACACTGATTGAAGCTAAAGAAACAGTGTTTTTCTAACTGCAAGTTGTGACCCATATATCAATTTAGAGGATTTCAGTCAGCAGTTTTAAATTAAAGAATGAAACATAATAGAAATTATCAGGATGTATCACGTGTAGTAAGAGTAAACACTGCTTTGTGAAACTTTTCGTTCACATGTAAGTATCAGATCATGATGTAAGATGTACTTCTTACTATGAGGCATGATTTAAAAAAAAAGTTTGAAATCTACTACTCTAGAGATTTAGGTCTAATACTCCAGGACCCAAAGGCTGAACGTTTTCCTTAGTACTCAGCACCTACTCATAGTCTCTTTGCTCAAGATGGACTGGTGGAAACCAAGTTAAGAGCTTCGTAGCTCCATAAAGTGAATTGGGCCAAGCCCCAGCTAAACTTGTATTTAAACTTGAAAGCATTGGGAGCTTCCCCAAACAGCGCTGGGCGGTGCCTACAAGCTCTTTGTAGCTTAGCAACTTCAGAGTTAGAGCCCCTCCTTCTTCCACTCACTGTAGACAGCTCAACACTTGCAACGAACTTTGCTCAACGACAACTTCTGGAATTACTGTGTCCCAAAAGAAGACAGTATTACATCTCCTCCCTTCACCGATTTCCAGAACGTCTTCCTAGTAGAAGACCTAAAGCTCTGCACTCCCCTTTCTCCACAGAGAAGCTTCATACAGATCCTTACTCCCCCACCAAGATCCCAGCAGAGGCTGCCCTCCAGCCAGCCCCCATCTTATTCCAACCCTCTCATTCTCAGACTTTCCTACCTTGGAACAAATCTATTGCCCCAAAACCCCTTATTAAACGACCACATCCTTTTATCAGACTGCGGAGGGAACAGGCCTGGTGTCCCCCCTTTTCCCCACCAAACCTCCCTGAGGACATGTCCTCTTTTTGGGGATACACTAGTTCAGAGACAAGTTTCCTATTTCCTCCGCAGCCCAGACACGTCTCTGTCTCCTACTAGCTAGGGAGCATCTTCCCATCCCCCAAGCGGGGGCACGGTGAGAAGCCTGGACTCTCCCAGGCCCTGGGACAGGCTCCCCCACACACTGTCCTCCGACTCCGGACCAGCCTGCCTCCCCCAACCCAGGCCCCTGCCAGCTAAGCCCCAGCTCAGGCCAGGCCCCATCCTCCCTACAGACCCAGAGCAGGGCTCCCATCCCCACAGCTGCTCCCTGCAGACCCCGTCTACCTCTGAGTCCTTCCCCGAGTTTCCTATCTCTGCGGCCCCCAGGAGCGGACCTCCGCGCCCCGGCCCCCGAGGGGAGCGCCTGGGGCCTCGAGAACCCGGCAGAGCCGGCGGCCCGGGCTCCACTCACCCCTCAGCCCGGGAGGCGGGGGAGCTGCTGCGGCGGCTCCTCCGGCGGCGCCTCTCCTCCCCCCTCCCGGCCGCCGCTCAGCCTCGGGCCTGGTCCCGGCCGGCCCCGGCCCGGCTCCGCTTCACCTCGTCCCGCACCCCGGCCGCGGGAGCCCAGTGTCCTGCATTGACCCGGAAGCAGCTTTCCCGACCCAAAAACAACACGTGACCCTGCCGCACGTGTCACGTCCGCTGCGCGGATAGGAGGGGGCGCTGGAGGAGCAGGTCCTCTCCAACCAAGCTGGGGTTGCCATGGCGACGGGGAAGGCTGCACTGGTCTAGCCTTCACCAGAAACACACCTCATGTCCTGCTCCTGCTCTTGCCCATCTATTGAGGGGACACCAGGTGCAGAACATGAGTACAAATTGTCATATCAGAGTGACATAGGGGCAGATCAGAGCAGAGTCCGGGCAGCGGGGAGGCTGCTGCCTTACAAAAAGGAGCACTGGGCTGAACCTTTCCTGAGACACTTGGAATCTTGGCCTGGCTCTGTTGCTAATTTGCTGTGTGACCCTGACCAAGTCACTTCCTGTCTCTGGCTTCAGTGTCCTCCTCCATAAAATAAGGAAACTGTACTAGGTGAGCCCTCAGCTGTAATCTAATAAGATCCCATGCTGCTTGTGCATCAGGTGTTGTGGCACTTTGACCTTTCTTCTGTGCCCCCTTCACAAGTGACATCCTGAGCTTCCAGCACCAACGTAGCTTTCATTTATTGAGCACCTTCTAGGTGCGGGCACTTGCACACATTCTATTTTTAATTTTTAAAACTTCAAAAGATGGTATTTTATAGAATTGAAAACTGAAGTTCAGAGAGGTTAAGTGATCTGCTCAAGACTACCCAGTTGGTAAAAGTGACCGGGCTGGGACGTGAATCCACCAGAGTTCATGCACTTCACATGATGCCATGCTATTGCTCCAGCTCCGTGCATAGCAGAACATCTGATTGTTGGGCTGTGATTGTTTATGTGCTTCTTTGTGCATTTCTTTTGCAGGAACATACATGGAATAGGAAGAGGGCCGGCCGATCCTGAAGAGAATTCAGCCTTGTGTGGATATGTCAGCTGAAGTGCTAGTTGTTGAAGAGGTCTTCGTGCGTAGTATGTGCTTTTGTGTAGTGTGTGTCAGGGAGGAAGTGGGGGATGTGATTTGCACACATGTGTGTATTGATTCCTAGAGAGGGGAAAACAAAATTCTTTAGGGGAGACCCAATGGCAGATTATCATCATCAGTTCCTGGGGACTTACTTTTGTCATTTTGTTTTGTTTTGTCTTACCCCATAGACAGGGCTTAGAGGGGTTAGAGAAAAAAAAAAAAAAACAACAGAAGGAGCTGCTTAAAGAAAATGCTCTGAAGGTAAAGGGGAGGATAAGCCACGCATTGCATCCTAGGTTGCTCAGGTGGGGGCATTCCTCCCCCTTCCACAGAGAACAGAATGCAGTTCTGGCACCTTAAGAAGTAATGGCTTTTGGAGCATTGGGGTCATTGGCGGGACCATAAAGTAGCTTCAGGGGTGAAGACCATGAAAAGAGCAGAGTGAAATATACAGAGAGGAGAAAGAGCAAGGCGGATGCTCCATGGATACTCGGTTGACAGACTTACTTGTGAGCCCAAGTAACCCAGGATACTTAGGAGGCTTGATGCCCTGCGAGCAACTAGGAAAAAAGCTGGAAATGTGAGTTGCTACTATTAACAAATACTATGTGTGATGTACATAAATATATATATATATATATGAGTATTGTATTTGACTGGGTGTGGTCAGCTATATACTTCTTTGTTTCTGTGAAATATCCTTGAGTCGCTTTTCTGTTTCTTTTGTTCCCATCTCTCCCCTTATAAAGCACACTCCTAAAAACAAGATCAATGTCTCTACCCATCTCCCATCTATCTCCCCAAGGAAGCCAGAATTATCTTTCTAAAACTTCTATCTGATTGTGTTATTGCCTGGAGCTTAAAACCCTTCCAAGATTCCCTGTGGCTCTCAGGATAAAGTCTGCAAATTGTTAAGGTGCTTCTCAAAGTTCTTCCAGATCTGACTTTTCCAGCCTCATCTTTTGCCACTGTCTCCCTTCTTCTACATATGCTATGTTCACTCTGGTAGCCGCTAGCCACATGTGGCTATTTAAATTTAAGTTAATTAAATTTAAGTTAAATTAAAATTTCACCTCCTCAGTCACATGCCACTAGCCACATTTCAAGTGCTCAATCACCATATGTAGCTAGTGGCTATCATATTGGACAGTGCAAATGAAGTATGTGTTCATCATTACAGAAAGTTGTATTAGACTGTGCTTCTCTATACTCTCAATTAT
The DNA here is from genome assembly GCA_004363605.1 of Indri indri. Taxonomy (NCBI): domain Eukaryota; kingdom Metazoa; phylum Chordata; class Mammalia; order Primates; family Indriidae; genus Indri; species Indri indri. The sequence goes on along the minus strand of RJWJ010024560.1, from coordinate 947 downwards.
TCTATGGGAATTCCCTCTGCTAAGCCATTTGCTTGAAACCTTCTTCTACTTCCTTGACGCTGAAAGTATATATACATATACTTTTCAAGCTATGTCCTTGTTGTCTCTTTGACAAGCATGTAATGATGGAGGCAGGACTATGTTCACCATCGATTTCCTATTATTTCTAAAGGGCTATCATATAGGAAAAAGAGAGAGTGGAGATTGAACTAAGGTGTCAGAAAGTAACAGAAAGGCAAATTTCTGGTCATTTTGTTAGAAATTATTGATAATTCAATCACTTTGACCTACAAATGGCAATTTCATGTGGTGCGACCTAATAATAAGGAAGAACTTTGGAAGAACTGGAGCTGCTTTAATCAGTTCTAGTTCATTCCCTGTCATTGGACTAGATTAAGCAAAGGCAGAACCTGTTAGAACAATGTCTCACAAAAAGAAGTACATCTTACATCATGATCTAGTACTTACATATGAATGAAAAGTTTCACAAAGTAGTCCTTACTCTCTGTGATTACATGTGATACATTCTGATCATTTCTATTATATTCCATTCTCTTTCATCTAAAACATGCTGACTCTAAATTGATTTATGGGTCACAACTTGCAGTTTGTAAAAGACTTTCTAGGCACATTTGTTAGGCTTCCATCAGTGTCCCTGTATTATAAGCTTCTAGAGAGCAAGGACGATTCTAAGATGGAATTTTATAGGAAGGGGAGGGCAGCCAGGTGCAATTGACTGCTCGAATTGTTTAGATGTTTATAACATGTAGCATATTTGACCCGTGTTTTCTGAAGTTCCATAATCTTAACCTTTGATATCTTAATGTTGTTTTGAGTTTTTACTATGCCGAACACTGCTTGAGGTATTTTACATAGGTTACTGTGTTTTCTTTAATCCTCACAATGGTCTTATGAAGGCCATTTGGTACTATAAGATTTACCAAGTA
>RJWJ010024559.1:0-24734 GCA_004363605.1 Indri indri | reverse complement strand
CTTAAATATATGTGCACAAACACAGAAGCTCCCAGATTCATAAAACACATTCTACTGGATCTAAAGAGAGAATAAACAACAACATCATAATAGCTGCGGACTCCACCACTCTACTGACAGAACTAGACAGATCATCGAGGCAGAAAATCAAGAAATAAACACTGACTTAAATAGGACCCTAAAAGAGACTGAACTAATAAACATTTACAGAATTTCTACCCACAAACTGCAGCATATGCATTCTTCTCATCTGCACCTATGACATTTTTCAAGATACATCATATGTTAGGCCATAAAACAAGTCTCAGTAAATTTTGCAAAACTGAAATCATACCATATATCTTCTCAGACCACAGTGGAATAAAACTAGAAATGAGTTCCAAGAGGAACTCTGCAAACTACACAAATTAAACAGGTAGCTGCTGAATGATCCTTTGGTTATTAAAGAAATCAAGATGAAAATAAAAAAATTTTTAGGACTGAATGACAAATGCAACACAAGTTTCCAAATCTAAGGGATAAAGAAAAAGCAGTGCTAAGGGGAAAGTTCACAGCCTTAAATGCTTATATCAAAAAGACGGAAAGAGGCCAGGCACAGTGGCTCACGCCTGTAATCCTAGAACTCTGGGAGGCTGAGGCTGGATTGCTTGAGGTCAGGAGTTCAAGACCAAGCCTGAGCAAAAGTGAGACTCCATCTCTACTAAAAATAGAAAACAATTAGCCAGGCATGGTGGCATATGTCTGTAGTTCCAGCTGAGGCAGGAGAATCACTTGATTCCAGGAGTGTGAGGTTGTTGTGAGCTAGGCTGATGCTATGGCACTCTAGCCCAGGCAACAGAGTGAGATGCTCTCGAAAAAAAAAAAAAAGACAGATCACAAATTAATAACCTAATGTCATACCTTAAGAAACTAGAAAAAGAAAGAACAATCCAAACCAAAAGCCAGCAGAAGCAAAGAAATGACAAAACTCAGAACAGAACTAAATGAAATGGAAACCAAAAATCAAAAGAAAAAACCAAGCATCCACAAAGCAAAACAAAAATTTGGTTCTTTGTAAAGATAAATAAAATCGATAGGCCACTAGCTAGATTAAACAGAAACAGAAGAGAAAGAACTCAAATAAGCTCAATCAGAAATGAAAAAGGAGACATTGTAACTAATACCACAGAAATATTAATATATACTGTGGAGTACTACTTAGCCATAAAAAGGAACGAAATAATGTCATTTGCAGCAACTTAGATAGAACTGGAGAACATTATCCTAAGTGAAGTATCCCAGGAATGGAAAAACAAACACCACGTGTTCTCACTAATAAGTGGGAGCTAAATGGTGGGTACACATGTTCATAAAGTTGTATAAGGGGCATTGGAATCTAGGAAAGGGGAGTGTGGGACAGGTGAGGGATACAAGCTTACCTATCAGGTACTATGTACACTATTTTGGTGATGGGCACACTACAAGCCCTGACTTCAGCATTATGCAATTCATCCATGTAATAAGAACACTTGTATACCTTAATATTTTGAAATAAAAATTATAAAATAAAAAAAAGAAAAGAACAACCAAAAAGACTTGCTTATAGGAAGCAAAAAAATACTTCAAACACAAGAAGAGGGCCTAAGAGTAGACTAAATGCTTACATATCCCTGTCAAACGGAATCTATGTGTTCTTAGCTGTAGCTGGGTATTCATTTTTGAGTTCCTGCTGTGTGTAAGACATTACACTGAATTTTTTTATTAACCTACAACATGTCTGATAAACACAATCTGACATCTAGGACCTTATGCTGACAGGATTTGATTTATAGCAACTGTCTTTTCTACCTGATGAACATCCATTTTGCCCAGACTAGGACAACTTAGCAGACAGGCTGGTCAGCAAAATTTTTACATACTTTTTTCCCATTTTCACATTCTTCCCACTCTCTTTTATTATTATAACATGAATAAAATTAACATATGAATACATATTAACAATTACAAGAAAAACATCTCCCTGTTCTAACTGCTTACATATAGCATTTCCAATTATTTCCTGCAATATCCAGCACCTAATCCTTGTAATAACCAAATATGTTGCCACAGTAATAGACTACGTAATCTACATCATATATATATTTATTTTACATTGAATTAATTTGTATTAATAAGAAGATTTTATACAAGAGTACCAGAAAGTAAAATTGTAAAGAATGTTTGTGGCTATTTAATTTAAAAGAATTTTAAACTTTGTTTTTTAAATGAGGCATGTTTGGAGTACCTATCATCAGAAGGTAACATAGTGAAAATACATTGTTCAAATGAGATACATTTTAAGAATGTGGGCTAATGAATTATTTAAAATAACTAGAGTCAGGAAATATTTCAAAATGTAAATGTGATATTGTGAAGACCGAATGTTTGAAACCCCTCAAAATACACATGTTGAAATCTAATCCCCAATGTAATGATATTCAGAGATGGGTCTTTGAGAAGTGATTAGGTCTTGAGATGGAACCCCCATGAATGGAATTCTTGTCCTTTTGCAAGACATAATGGAGAGCTCCCTCCCTATTTCCAAGTGTGGACACAGCCAGATGAATGGGGTCTATGAACCAGCAAGTGAGCTCTCACCAGACACCAAATTGTCCAGGGTTCCGGTAGTGGACTTTCCAGTTTCCAGAACTGTGAGAAATTACTTTTTAGTGTTTATAAGTCACTCAGTCTATGGTAGTTTGTTATAGCAGCCCCAACTATGACAGAATGCATAATTTTTTTAACTTGGTTGCCAAATAATTATCTGTATCAGAGAAATAATCATTACTACACTCACACACACAAAAAATTACTCTGCAAATTAGGTATGGAAACTATTTCTTCAGCAGTGAAATGTGTATTATAACAGAGCTTCAAAAGTAAAATATCATGGTTATAATTAAAGGTCAAGTGAATAGTTCAGAAATATTTGTAAAATGCTATAATACATAAGCAAAAATAGGAAATTTAGAAGATTAATGAAGTACATCCAATAAAAGATTGGTAGTAGTGCCAAGGAGATATGCCAGAGAAAATATAGACATGTGAAGTCATTATAATACTGTAACAGTCAAATGTCTCAGACCTGGAGCATATGAGTTTCCAGAATAAAAGTCATATAGAAAAAAAAGATAAGATGAGGTCTTAAAATCTCCCAGAAAGAGTGAAAAAAATAACATGTTTATTTGGGAATTAAAGTTTCATCAAATATCTCAATACTAGCAGTGGTTCTGAAAAGGAAGTGAAAAAAATGCAGAAACTTGGAGAGAAAAAGGGAAATATGAAATTCATAACCTAGCTAACACATCAATAAAGTAAATATAATTACCCTTAGGTAAAGTAAATATATTCTCAAGCATTCAAGATCTCATAAATGTTACCTCCCACATCTCCTTTCTAAGGAAAATGCTGAAGAACGTGTTCCACCAAAACAAATGAGGCCAATTTCCAGGGAGATGGTGGAAGGAACTTCAGGGTTAAGAATGAGATTGGAGGTCTCTAGTCCAGAACAGAATGTATTCTATGAGAAATTTCTCCAAGAAGAAAAGGAAACTGATATAGAGTCCCTAATGTGTCTAAATATATTAAAGTAATACTTCAGAGAAGGCATTAGTGATCAGTAAATATAAACAAACAATTAAAAACAATGTCATTCTTAGTGCCAAAGGACACAAAATGTGTGAAACAATTCAATTCAATCATAGCACATTAGAGGGTCCATTTGTGAATGGCCATATATTATAATAAAATAAAAAATTTACTTGGTCAATATTGGTAATTTACCTATTTCTTACGATAACATTTATGTAATGTGTGTGGTGAGGGAAGAGGACTAGGGGAAGGAGTAAAATTTTTTTCTTCCATAGCCGTAAGTCAGTAGATGGTATAGTATTATCTACAATATTACATAAAAATTATATAATCATATGTTTAGACTATGGAATTTAAAATAGAAGAAATCACTCAAAGTGTTGAACATTGTTTTCCTGAGAACATGACAATTAAGATTGTAAAGAAATGGGAGGGGATTACTGATGAGACTAACTGACATTTTATGCTATGTAATGTATTTCATTAGATATTAAAAAGTTTATAGAAAACAAGGAAATGTTACAGATTTCTAAAATGTGCAAATGAGCATCAGACATTGACTTTTTTATAAGCAAGACAAATAATCAGCTATGGTCAAAAAAGTGTCAATTTTCTTACAAATTAGGGCATGTTTTGGTTTTGCAAAGACAGGTAAGATTTTGAGCTGCATATGAAGCAAGATGGTCCATCAAGGGGGCCATTTTTATTCAAGAACATCTCATGGTACACCCTCCTTCCTTCATTGATCCCATCTTTCAGCCAGATATGCGTCAAAACCCCACACATTCTAGGTTTATTATGCACAGTCTAGGAACAACTGATATATCCTACTGAAATATTTTTTAGATAGATTCCTCTTTCCTCTGTAAAATTCCATTACCAACTTCACAAGCTTTTTTTTTTTTTTCAATTTCAACATATTATGGGGATACAGATGTTTAGGTTATGTATGTTGCCCTTGACTCCCCACTCCCCCCCCAAGTCCGAGTTTCAAGTGTGCCCATCCCTTGGATGGTGCGCACTGCACTCTTTGTGTATGCAAATACCCATCCCCTCCACCCCCCTGCCCCCTCCCTCCTGCCCGACATCCAATAGATGTTATTCTTATATGTACACTTATGTGTTGATCAGTTAATACCAATTTGATGGTGAGTACATGTGGTGCTTGTTTTTCCATTCTTGGGATACTTCACTTAGTAGAATGTGTTCCAACTCTATCCAGGAGTATATAAGAGGTGCTATATCATAAGCTTTTAAACAACTTTGAACAGAGTCATTAATATGTTTGCCCAGGAGAGTGTGAGCACCTTTGTTTTCTTGGATGTCCCCAGCAGTAAGGGGTCATTTCAGACCTTTTACTAAACCTTTTTCTTTCCAATCCAACCTCTGCACATAAGAAATAAATAATTTCTTACATAATATTGCTCATATTTTTTTTTTTTTTTGAGACAGAGTCTCACTCTGTCACACAGGTAGAGTGCAGTGCAGTCATCATACCTCACTACAACTTTAGATTCCTGGGCTCAAGGATCCTTCTACCTCAGCCTCCTAAGCAGCTGGGACTATAGGAACAGGCTACCATGCTTGGCTAATTTTTTCTATTTTTTTGTAGAGATGGGGTCTCCCCCTTGCTCAGGCTGGTCTCAAATTCCTGACCTCAAGGGATCCTCCTGCCTTGACCTCCCAGAGTGCCAGGATTATAGGCATGAGCCACCGCGCCTGTCCTGCCCATTTAACCTTTAACAGTTTGTCTTTCAACATTTTCTGCAAAAGAATAAGCCTACATTCGCCTCCTTCTCTGGACAATTTGCTTTCTGCCAGTATCACATTATGTGGGGAGTTTCACAAAAGCATTATTAAATATTTTCTCATCCGATTTTCATCTAATTATATTTACAAACCTACAGACCCTTTGCTATACCATACAGTGATGGCATTAGAACGGTATCCAATAACAGGAGGAATCAGTTTTAATTATTTTCCTTTTGCTCTTCTAGATTTCAACAGAGCTTCTATTTATAACAATAGCCATCAAAAATGTATTTCTTCTATTTGCTATTCTATTCTTATTTACTTAGGAAATTCTCCAAGATAAGCCTGCATCCTCCAGATCACAATGGCAATACTTTACTTTCCCTTATAACTTGCCTCAAGATTTTCACCTCTTGACACCAAAGACACAAAGAGAGCTATACCAGCATCGACTTCTTGCCATTGCCCCCATTACCTCCCATTTTTGTTTTAAAATTCATATTCAATTAAAATCACACAATCAAAAAAAGTCTTATTTAAAAATTTATGCTCAGTTTAGCCATCTTATTAGACTATTTATAAATTGAGTACAATGAAAAATATCATATTCACTTCTTCATTGCCCTTTTTAATTGAATATTATCTTAAGACACTATGATTCATAGTTCTAAAAGATAATACTATCCCTGCCAACTTTTAGTATGACAAGTTGAATTAAAATAATTATGTGAATCATAGATATTATTCAACCTCAAGTTTTACTGATATAAAATATGGTGGAAAATGAAAAGCATCTATAAAATATTGTTTTCCTGGAAAAGTGCAAAAACTTTAATTCCCAAAAGTATTTCTTTTTTTTCTGCATCAGGAAACATTTTGGTTTCAGAATAACACTAGCGTATGTGGAAATGCTGATCACAAAGGGAACCTTTTCAGTGTTGGGACATCTATGCTTTATAATCCTTAAGTCACATAGTTTATAAGATTGTCCCCCGTTCTCTAGCCAATTAATCCCATAAAATTACAAATGCCACGTTTATTTAAAACCTGGAGATATCAGTTTTGATCTCTCTGAAGTCATTTTACAGATAGAGACTTCTTTTTTCATTCTTAAAAAGCCCTTAGCATGTTTACTAGCAGGTCTGCTTCAAATTACTATTAATATTTACTTGAAGGTTCTTTGGGTCATTCTTTCCTCCTGGCTTCCCTAGTGGGGGTGGGGGGGAGACAGTTTCCAACCTCCTATTTTATCCTTTCCTCCACAGACCATTTATTTCTCAGTGATATGGACTTTTGAAAATATTTTTAAATGTTACAAACATTGATATAGTTAGCCTAGTTCTTTGTCAGTCTTTATCAGTTGCCAAAAATGGACTCATGCTTGAGAGGAAATATTATGTTCTCATAAAGATCATGAGTTCTACGGTCATGTGCTCTGGATTTGAATCTTGACTCTAACACTCACTACTTATAGGACCTTGGATGAGTTTCTTAATTTCTCTTAGTTTAGTTCCCTCATTTGCCAGTTGGGGATATTAATACTACCTGATTCATAAGGTCAATGAGTATCAAATAAATCAATGCAAATAAAGCCCTTAAAAGATGTATGACTCCTTTTAACTTAATAAATCTTAGCTCTCATTAGCTACCATATACCAATGACCTAGACCAATTTGTGCTTCAATTTAAATAATTTCACCCTGTTCTTGTACCCTGTCCATTTTCAAGCCCTTCACTTGTTCTCATCCTTGCACCTTGGCTCCTGTTACAATATGCCCCTGCTTTATTCTCCATTTTCCTATTTCTTCTTAGACCTATAGGTTTGTCCCTAAATTCATGTCCTTTTGACACCAATCAAACTCTGTAGTGACATCAAAAACCAAAACTTTAAGCCAAAATTGAAGCATTGGGTTTAATTTAATTGTTGAATAAAGTTATTCTGTGCTAGCGAATCTCTGCATCCCTTAACAACAGATTTATATTTCTCCTTATATTGCTAAGGAGAAAGAGCTAACAATTCAGTTTTACATTTAGAAACCAGACTCCTTTCAACTTATGTTTTGGAAGATTGCCAATCTATATTGCAGATAGGCACTAAATTAATTCATTTAGGTCCTGATTCAGCTGTGTTTGCCCAGGCAAAATTTCTGCCTGAAGTTCCATTGACTTTGAGGTCAATAAAATCTTTGCATATATAAATCCTGATGACTCAGATCTTGAATAGGTATCTTACAGTTTCTCTCAGTGAGATTCCTACTATTAAATAACCAAATGGTATTTTATGAAATATTTCAATTGACTTTTTGAAGACAGGAGTTATCCATTGAGTAGAACCCTTGAACACTAAATAAAAGATAAATGTTATATCCTTTCAAACCATTTTCTTCAATTATTAACTTATTAGTGCCAGTGGAAGAAATTAGCTGAATTATATGTACTTTCTACCACTACTAATATTTTGCATTTTAAACGTCTGTATATAATGTGATATGTCCTCATTCTTGGTATCTATGATGAATGAATAGGAGTAAATTGGAACATTTACTTATTGCCTTTTTAAAAACATAACATAAACTAATTTGACTTATGTGCTATAAAATGTGTGCTAGGTATCTCTATGTTCTATTGAGAATATAGAAAGATTAGACAGTGTGTGGTCTAATAAGAAGGATAATTGGAGTCTTCTCCAGTATCCTCTGTGATAGAAAGCCTAGGCCTTAAACTGCAAAGTCAATGCTCTCAATGTACCCAATTTGAACAAACTCAGAGAATTAATACAAAATGGCCTGGTGTGAAAATTGAGAACATCAAAAAATGGACCTGAAATAGACCAAAATATTTCTATTTACCATTCAGGAAAGTAAGTAAAGACAAATTGGATCTTGGAAGTTTATGGTAGTAATGAAAAAGTTTTATAGGAAGCAACTGATCTAGGTAAAGAAAAATAAATAGCGTTGAGGAGGAAGGTATCCCTTTGCATTTTCTGGGATAATATCCTAAACATTTCACCAATCATCAATATATCAGTCAGGATACAGGAAGAAATTGATGTCAGACTAGAATATCATCTGATGAGAATTTCATTGCATAGTGTCTATTTACGAAGGTGGGGATGGTGTATAGGAGACTGTACCGGTAAGATACATTTGCTGTGAAACCTAACACCCCATGACTTTGGGACTTAAATCAGTAGCTATTTGTATAGCTCAAAATTTTGCAGCTTGGTAGTTTGGAGTGGACTCAGCTGGGTGGTTCCTCTGATTTTGACCTGTACATCTGTGGTCACTTTCCAGAGCTTGACAGGGGGCCGGCCAGTTCCAGGATGCCTCAGAAGGGTTCAACTCTGCTCCACATGATCTGTCACCCACTAGTATGAAAGCTTGAGCGTGGTAGCTGGACAGGCCTCCAAGACAGCACAAACATTCAAGGTGTTTTGACAACTGAACTCAGAATTTGCCCACTGTCACTTCTGCTGGGGATAGGTAAAATGTCACATTGAAAAGGGTATGGAACAGGGGATCTATAGAGAGCGAATCTATTTTCTATGCTACTATAATGGTGGATACATGTCATTGTATACTTTTAAAACTCATAGAAAATACAACACTAAGAGTGAACCCTAATGTAAACTGTGGACTTTGGGTGATAGTGATATGCCAATTTTGGCTCACTGATTGCAACGCATGCAACACGGTGGCGTGCAAGGCTGATGGTAGGGGAGGCTGTGTGTGTGTGTGTGTGTGTGTGTGTATGGGGGGGACTTTTTGTGGTTTCTGCTTAATTTTCCTATGAATCTACAACTAAAAAATAGGTCTATGTTTAAAAAAAAAGCATGAATGCTTGGAGGAATCAGTGTTCTAACAGGCTTTGCAATCTACCGTAGGACTTACATGAGATAGAGCAGAGACATGGGACTATTCTGTCACATTAGATTAACTCACATTTTCTAGAATTTTATGTTAATGGAATAAAACAATATATAATATTTTTTGTTTGTCTTTCACATAGCATAATTATTTGGAGATTTACCTCAATGATGAATAGTATAGCATTGTATAAAAAATCAGTACTTATTTATCCATTCACCTGAAGATGGATATTTGGATTGCTTGTAGTTTTTGGTTAATGTAAATAATACTCATACTGTTCGTGTTATCTTATGTCTCTGTGGTAAGTACTTACAGACAAAATGTCTATATCATATAATAAATGTATGTTTATACTTTTATGAAAACAAAATTTATTTTCCCCAAAGTGACTATGTCATTTTACATTTTTTTCCAGCAGCGTTATAAGAGTTCCAGCTGTTCCACAAAATTGCTGACACTTGGTATAGTCAGTCATTTAATTGTAACCATTCATATGTGTGTATAGTGGCATCTTATTTTGGTTATAATTTGTATTTCCTTAATGACTTATAATACTGAATTCTTTTTTGCACTTACATTTGTCATCTGTTTTGGTGAAATGTACTGATTGTCCAAATTTTTTATCATGAGAGATGTATTTTTTTTTCTTACTGAGCTTTGAGAGTGTTTTATACATTCTAGATAGAAGTCCTTTGTCAGATTTTTGTTTTTACACAATGAATTCCTTTTATTTCAGTATGCATCCACATTTTGGCATTTAATCATCCTGAAGAGAAGGTGGAAAAACATAGCAATTTGCCAAGAAGTCAAGCCTACGAATTCAGGGATCTGCTGTGCACACCAAGTTCTTTCTGACACCCTGCTGAGGATCCTGAGAAGCGGCAGCACCAAAAGCGAAGTATGCAATGAATTCAGGATTGTTTTTGTTCCAGTTGTCAGATTTCAAACTAGACCCCAATGGGATGACCAAATGAGAATCTTGTCTAAAACTTCTTCAAATTTTTAAAAGCAAAAACAATCACAGGAAAAGAAAACAATTCAGAGGGATCATGTGTGCTCACAAATGTGTTCATGTGGCTTTTCTCCAAGTTTAAGCATGAAGGGCTCTGAGAGCAGGTAAGTTTGAGTCACCCTGGTGACTGTTCCTTTTACCTTATCAAAACATGAGCTGAGAAACCCTATCAGCAGAGAGTGGCTGGGCTGAGGACCCAATATTCATTTCTCTGGCTTGTGGAGAGTGAATGAATTGTGTTCCAAAAGGAAACAAGGGAGATAGGTGACACTTTAAACCTTACCTGGTAACTTCTCGCCAAAGCAAGACGTGTTATGAAAAGTGATGGGTGATGATGATGCAAAAAGGGGCTTGAGAAGGAGGGAAGAGAAAGAAGTACCCTGGATGAAGGTGGGCAGAGAAGAAATGGGAAAAGCCCTGAATTCCTAACTGGAGGCCAATCTCAGAGGGGAGCGGAGGGGTTAGGATCTGTGATCTGGCCAATGGCGGGAGTGGAGGAAGGTAGGGAGAGGACAATGGCTTGGAAGGGGAGCATCGTTTAAGACTTAAAGAAAGAATCCAGGGGTGCAGGCAAAGAGCTCCACACACCCAGCAGCAGTCCGACAGGCTGCAATCTGAAACCTTCACAGCTGCTCTAACAAGCCCGAAAGCTGGAGGGCAGGAGGTGGGGGGATTGGAAGGGGGAGAAGGCACAGTCCCCAGACCATGTATCAGCAGCAAGGTGTTTGTGTGATGTGTCTTTTCCCGGTGGAGTTAGATGTGCCCCACCAGCTATGATGGGAATCAATTTAAATACACTTTCTTGATCCCAGAAGTTCAACCACATGGACAGTGATTACACTTGACAGGATGATTTCTTATAGCACAACTTATATATTTTAAATGGACAAAAATTAATATAATTTATAGTATCTTAAGATAAATTGTGTCTGCATGGCAGCTTCCTTTCCAGTACTTTGAAGTCTCAAGACGTGTATAGAATATTTACTACTGTGGAAAATGAATATTGTTTAAATTAAAGAAGGGGGCGGAGGAAGGGCCTGTCATTTTTCTTTTTAATTAATTGCTGTGACGCAGTCTTTCAGGTGGCCGAATGGAGTTTCGCATTTTCTTTAGACATCATTAGGTGCTGACGCCCTTGCAGGAGGACAACTTTAGTGCTGTACGAATTTTGCCATTTTGGTAGCATTAATATGGCTCTTGGTTCCACCACTCCAGTGGAACTATCAACTCCATTAAAACATTAATTTTTGTTACAAATATTACAAAGGAGGTGCCTCTGGGTATGTAGGCCCACATTCTATTTTATAGCTGTATCCTCGGTTTTCTTAAATTGTCTGAGCCCATGGTGGCTGCCATCTTGTGCCAATCAGATGGCAGATTTTTGATTTGCAAATATTTTCACTCAATTTGTGGTCTGTATTTTAATTCTGTTATTATTTTTCTTCAAAGAGCTGCAGTTATTAATTTTTATGGATTCCAATTATGAATTTATAGTGAAGTTCAGTGTTTAAGGATCATGCTTTTGATTTTGTGTTTATAAAATCTTTGCCTTAACATAATGACAGAAATATTTATCTTGTGTTTTCTTCTAGAAGATGTATAGTTTTACTTTTTACATTTAGGTCTATGATATATGGTCAGGTATTTCTTTTTTTTTAGGGTACAAAGTTTGCATGAAAATTTTTTTAATGTGAAAATCCAGTTGTTCCAGCATCATTTGTTGAAAGATTCTTTCCTCACCAAATTCTTTTCAATCAGGAGTTTGAATTTAACCAATCTCTGTTGCTTCATTTTTCTCTAGAACAGATATCCCACAAACAACCTGCCATCTATGCAAGCCTCCCAAACAATAAATTTCACCCTCATACAAAAAAATTCTAGGCAGGTTTCATACTTTTTTGGTCTTTTCTTCTTTTTTTTTTTTTTTTTAATCAAATTGCATATGTGTCAGCATTCTATTTTTCATAGTTACAATAGATGTTATTGAGCTTAACCATCTAGGTTTGTAAATAGTCTCATAGAATCAGAAAATGACCTTTGATTGGAAAGATACTTAGTATTTAGGCATAACCAGAAATAATCAAGAAGTCAAATATGTAAAAAACCAGACTATTTCTCAGTTTCTATTTTGTACACTATTTTTTAAAGAAATAAACTGGTATGTTTATGAGTACAAAAATGAAAACATTTTGCTGGGGAATGGCTATTTTCTGACAATTTCTGTCTATATAATCTAACTGAAACTTGTGACTGAGATTGTGGATATTTTACATGTTAATGGAAAGATAATCAGAGTATTATAAATGAAAATACAATTTTTTAGGAGACCTAAGATATCTACTTACTAACTGAAACATTATTCTGGCATTCTTACTTCCTGTCACAAGCCTCCATTTTTGTCACATACATGGATTTAAAGATAAAACAAAATGTTCTCATAGGGGAAAATGAGAATTTAAAAGAAGCAAATAAATGATTCTGTAAGGTTTTAAAGTTGTCATTTCCCTGAGTATAAGACATATCTATGAATGAGTGTCTCTATTTTTATTTCTTGTTGTACATTTCAAGGGCATTCTGAAAACCTATTTCTAAATAATAATTATTATTTTTTTTTTGAGACAGAGTATTACTCTTATTGCCCTGTCTAGAGAGCAGTGGCATCATCATAGCTCACTGCAACCTCAACCTTCTGGGTTCAAGCAATCCTCCTGTCTCAGCCTCCCGAGTAGCTGGGACTACAGGCATGTGCTACCACGCCCGGCTAATTTTTCCTATTTTCAGTAAAGACTGGGTCTTGCTCTTGCTCACACTAGTCTTGAACTCCTGACCTCAAGCAATCCTCCCACCTCGGCCTCCCAGAGTGCTAGGATTACAGGCATATGCCACCTCACCCACCCTATTTGTAAGTAATTCGGCATAAAAAATAATTCTTCAGAGTGCATAAGATGTATGTAATGCAATATGCTGCATCTCAGATAGCTCCTTAAACAAGCCCCATGGTCCTCTTCCCATCAAAATTTATGTATGTCTCTGATTTTCTATCAAATCTCCAAATCCCAATTTTCCAATTGGTTCTTAGGCCATTAGATGCCTCTCCATTCTGCAACTTAATATTTTTTGACTAATTTCTGCACAAAACATTTTAAAATTTATTATTATGAAGACACTTCATAAATGTCTCTTTAAAGCCTTCATATTCATTGAAGTAATCCACTGGGAAATTGCTCTTGTCCAAGGGCTGTGCCTGGAAGACCTTGGCCCTGAAGTTCATGGCTGTGGATAGCACAATGGTAGTGGCTCAATATTTTTCAATCTTAAGAATTAATAGACTGTCAAGGATTAACAACCAAGTAAACATAAAATATAAAAGAAAAACATTAGCTTAAAAAAACAGAAAAAAGAAGAAATAAATTAATAAAATTAGAAAATAATGCAGAAAAAGGGATAGAAATAGAGGCACAGGAAACATTCAAAGATTAAACTGTGAAAGACAGAATGATATGTAAAAATATATATCAGTTTTAGAGAAATCTGTAAATTTCCTAAAACACAGAATCAAATGACAAAGATTAAAGTGTTGAAAAGATAAGAACTATAATCAGTCAATGTTGACATTTTAACAGCTGTATTACATATATCATAGAAAGAGAGAAATACAAAAATTGAAGGAAAAAAACATTCCCCAAATTTTATTGTATTACCTAGAATTACAATGTCTTCAGATGGAAAGATTTATTGCCCAGCACAGTGAGTTAGAAAGACTCTTTTCCAAAAATCATTGTAAAAATTCCATGATAACAAATATAAAGAAGAGACGCTGAAACTTGCAGTGATAAACCACAACAAAAGCAAGCAACAAAAGGCTACCTGGAAAACAATGAAAATTAAATTGTCTTAAACTTCATAATATGCATCAGAATTGAATAAATAACTCTGCCACCATATTGTTGACTGTTTAAATTTTGACCCCTTTTTAATTGGTTTTGACCACTAAACTCAAAATTATTCACACTGTTTCTAAAACAAGGTATGCCTTAGAAAATATTTAGTCAAAAATACTTAATGTTTGAAATAGATTTTGAAAATGGACATGTATAGTCCCGGTATAAGAATCACTTTAAGCAGAATGTACAGCAGATCGTATCTTCTAAGTATGACCAATTTCTAACTTCTAACCTTCATGCTCTTTGGCATCATAATCTACTATTTCCTCACTAAGTGTTAGAATTTATCTTTCCACTCTCTTGAATATGTGGAAGTTCTGAAAATGCTTTGACCAAAATAATATTGTAGAAGTGTAATGTCCAAGCATAGCCCTTAACTAATCTACAGTTTCTGCATCTTACCTTTTGAAACCCAGTGGCCACACACTCAGAGCCCATATCATGGAAAAGTAGGCTAGAAGGATAATAATGTGTGTTCTGTAGTGGTAGAGTATTTAGCAAAACAATCGTCTGCAGCAACATGAATAAGAAAAATTGAACTTTATGAGCCTGCAAATTGATCTCAGGAGATATATCTCAGGCCAAATTGTTTCTTGTAACAGTGTCTGTCTGAAAAGTTGAAGATATAAACAAACTAATGATGAAACCATTTGATAGTTCAGCAAAATTTAGAGGACATACACAGGGACCAGGAGAGACTTTCCACCCACTGAAATGTTTTCAAGGTGAAAACTAACCACAGAGGAAAACTCAGTTCCAGAGTATACCAGTATAGTATGGTGTCAGAGTAATTTTAAGATTAAGTGTGTGGCCATCAGAACCTTTGCTAAGGTCTCAAAAGTATATAAGGTGGTTCCTTGTAAACCATCTTTACTAGACAAATTTTATTTTAAGAATTGTTAAGGTTGCTATGCCATTTCAGATGAAATGATTTTTACGTGATTTTAGGTACATGTTGATTATACTCTCTAAGATCTTGAAAATGGTTTCAAAGAATCTTAAAAGGTTGTCCTATAGCACCATGGTTCCCAATCCAACGTAGAGAAGAACCCATCTCATAAAACTTCTGGGGCTTACTTTTTTGTTTAAAAGAGCCAAAATCCAAAAGATCCAGAGGAAATCCACCACTTTCTAAGAGAATTGCATTAACAGAAGCACCATCAGCTTGAACTGCCAAAGACAAAGGGTGGTCAAAATCAAAGCAAGTTCGGGATCCACAACCTTCAAAAGACTGAGAAACTATAAGTATAGACCATTTAAATATTAGGCCAGCTATAAATATAGAACATTTCTTACAGAAAAGAGTGATTCAAAGTGCATAATGGGAGCACAAAGGGCAAGACCTAGAGCTATACATAATACCCACAAACAGAAGTAGGTCTTAATCAAGAAAAATTAGCACTATCTGCTGAGGTGGACTTCAGGATTTCTACGAAACAGTGACTACCAGGTTCCTTATATTGGTTAATGCGTACAAAAATACAGTTAGATAAAATTAATAAGATCTAGCTTTCCACAGTCCACTAGGGCAAGTATAGCTAAGGATAATTTGTTGCATAGTTCAAAATAACTAGAAGAGCAGGTTTGGAATGTTACCAACACAAAGCAATGATAAATGATTGGGGAGATGGATATCTCAGTTACTCAAATTTGATCATTATTCATTGTATGCTTGTATGAAGATATCACATATACACCATAAATGTGTACAACTATTATGCATCCATAAGAATTAAAAATAAGAAGAAAATGTAAAAGGGGTGTTTATTGAGGTTATTCTTTCCCTTTATGACCATGAATGTTGGAGGGGAGCTGGCACCAGTGACAGAAATCAACCTCAGATTCTAGTCTAACATTTTCCCCCACAATCAGCCCTTTAATTCAGTAATTATCCATTTTTCTTCAGATTTAAAGGATCCTTCATTAGCTATAATACTGATGAATGTGATTTTCCATAGATACAAATTTTTTTCATGCCATTACCTTAATCAAAAAACTTTCATTTTATCCCAGGAAATAAAATAAAGTATTATTATTAGAGTGATTAGATCTTCTGTAGTTTGGCTATATCTTTTTTAAAAACTTTATTTCCCACACTTTTATTTCATTACCATATAGATCCAGCAACATAAAAAAATTCATTCAGGGGTTTCTAAGATTTAGAGTAGGGATCCTCAGATTAACATCCCATCGGAGTGTAAAAATGCAATTTTCTAAGTGCCATGGCAAAATTATTTATTCTTGGTGCCTACTGGTGAATTTCTACATGATTTGAAAACCACTGACATAGGGAATGTAGAAGAGAAATAAAGTTTAAATGCAAGAATTCAGACTTCCTGCATTTAAGGAAGCAGTAAAAATAAAAAGTTGTAATGTCTAGCTGAAAGTGAAAAAAAAAAAAAAATGAAGAGCTAAAGTTTCTGAAGGGTGTCATGGCCATAGATCAACATTTGGAAGATGAGATACCCAATATGTGTATCAAACTCTTAGACATGTCCTTATGTCCTTGAAGTAAAGATACTTTTCCCCCATTTTTCCCCCTTCAGCTTGCTTTTTGTTCCACTTTAATAACTATTGTTTAAAAAATGGGGAAAACCTCTTTATTTTTCTTTAAATACTTTTGAAAAGAAAATGTATTTTGTGCTAAATTATAACACTAAACCTACTGCTCTCCTCTAACTATAGATCTCAAAATATCATGGATGAGCTATAGTTTAAAAGAAATTGGAAACTAAAAATTGGAGGTTGAAGTAGATACAAAAGAAATTTTTCAGAGTATGTGTTTTGTTGCATGGTTTTCTAACAGTTAGGTTTCTGTGATTTGGAAAATCAATAATGACCAAAAAAAATAAAAGTATAACTAGAAGGGCTGAGTTTAACTTTGTTTATACTCACAATCAGACAAACAAACAAACAAACAAACACGGTTGGAAATTCACTTGTTTTTCTCAGAGTTGAGGGAAAAAAGGAGACCTACGGAGAATAATATAAGTCCATGCCATTGTCACAGTTTTTCTATTTTTGATGTGGAGTGTAGGCAAGGAAAGTATAACAAAGGCCTAGATTTTTGTTTTGCTTTATTCTCAAAGAATAATTTGATTTTATATCTCCACATATATGTATTTGCATAACTTTATCATTAATTTTATAATTAATTTGTTAACCTAGTATAAGATTTCATAATTACTACGGGCTTAGATTGGTACATTCATTTATAATCAAAATTAATATTTATTTTATAGTTACATCTATTTTTAAATTTCCTAAACAGAATTAATGGTAATTAAATCTTTGACTACACAAAAATTGCTAGAAATCAGAAGCCCATACTCAGAAATATATTTTATGTCAATTTTCCAAATAATATGTTTTGGGGCATGCTCACATACAAACTAAAGACATAAGAAGTAATGATTCACTATAAAACACTAAGTTTTATTATCAAGAGATTGCCTCAAGTTATACGAACAACTTTTGGTCAGAAACTCTGGAATATGTAAATAAATTTTTTTTTCTATTTTATTTAAATCTCAATAATTTATGTCAAAAATAAAAACACACTTGCATTCCTCAGATTATTTATCTAAATACTCAATTACTTTGGTAATTTAAATAGGTAGTTAGAGAGTCTTAAAAGGCCAAATATTCTTTTCGTTATTTATGTATTGCTAGTTCTATTAACAGAGTGATTTTGAGAGAAAGTACAAGTTGTGCTATATTTTTGTTTTTTAAATTTCTGGAAGTAAGTTAATTTTTTAACTTCCATCATGGGCGCAGCAGTTTTTCTAATTCACATTAAACTAAAAAATAATTAAATATTCTGGTCTCAGAAGAAACAATCAAAATTAAGTAAACCCAAAAGCATTTAATTATTTCTGAAAATGAGGAATTAAAAATACTTTAGAAATGCTATGCAGAATTTGCAAAAGTAACTGAGAGTTATAATCTGATGCTTACAGATACCATGTTCAAGCAAAATAAATATTCACTGGTGTTCTTGTTATTGTTGCCCAATTTAATATATTTTTTAATATTCAAGTCTACAGTTGTCTTGAAATAGTTTTCTTGAATATTTGGTGAGTGCTGCTTTAATAAATTTTGGTAAACATTATTCATTAAGCATTTTAGTAAATTTTTAGTAAACAATTTTTAATAAATATTTTAGTGAACAATTTTATCAGAGTTTTTTTTACTCAAAATATGTTATGTGTTACTGCTTTAAAATCTGCCTTTATCACACACTCAACATATAAAATTATTTCAGTCAGTGAAATCTAAGTGAAATTTTCCTTTAATATGCCTTCCTTTTCTTATGGCAGATTCTCCCCTTTCTCAGCATGTCTCTGTACATGTAGATATGTATCTGTGTTAATCACATTTCCCAATTCATTTCATTAAAAAATCAGCTGTTTTCACTATTATTTTTCAGATGAAATTTAGAATCACTTTTACTTCCCTAACTCTCATTAGAACTTAAATTATGATCGACAGCCCCATATTTTGTTTTGAGAGGATTTATCTTTTGTCTTTCTCTCCAGAACCTCATGCTTTATTTAATTCATTCACTCTTTAGTGTTTTAAAATAAATTTAGTCATTTTTCACATGTATTTTGTTATATTCATGTTAATTTTCTAAATACCTATGATATTATTTTAGGAATTGACAGGTATTTTATACATCATCCTTCATTTTCTGAATTCTAAAATAAGAATATGTATTATATTGGACATGTATCTATACTTAAAATGTATTTTATAATATGGATTATATTTAACATATAGATTAAAATTTTTTTTAAGTATAGGAGTGTTTACTTCTTAAAATATTTTAAAAATATGTTAAACATTCAGTTTCCTGAGCATTTTCAATATTTTTCTGTAATTGTTTTGTGCTTTATACAACTGGATTGTCTATTTGGAGTCTCAGATACATGTAGGACACTTATGGTAAGAAATGAGCAAGTTGTTTAGTTCACAGTTGTTATCAGTATCAATAGGGTTAGAGATGAGGTTGAGTGTGCCCAGCTCTAACTGTGTCTTTTCTAGGGAACTGGCTTCCTTCCAGGTCTTACTATAATCAGTGCTGCCCAGAAGCCTTTGGGTCCTCACACCAGTAAGTATTTTTCAGAACCATGGAACCTTGTGAGTATGTAAATCCCCTATAGGTCTTAGCATTGGTCCTGGTTTCCCATAATACATAAATTTACTCCTATGCATCAGGGTTTTAATCAGAGACCACACTGTGTTGGTAACAAATACAGTGTCTATAGTCAGTTGCCTTGCTTTTGCATTCAAACTTTGCTATTTATGGTTAGGGAACCTTGGGAAGTTTATTATATATCTTTGTGTCTCAGTTGCCTCTCTGTAAAATGGAAATTGAATACATTAATAAATGTAAATGTTTTAACACAGTGTCTGAAAACTAGCAGGCACTCTAAACATTTATTATAATTATCATCTCAGTGGTTTAGTCAATCCAGTGTAGAGTTGAGTGAGAAAAGAGGAAGGAGAAATGTGACTAATGGAAGTAAAGGTACAAAATAATCTCTCATAGGAAAATTAGATGAAATAGAAACTCTCTTATTTGTTTAGTTTTCATTAAAAAATTCAATATGAATAAAAGTCTAAGATGATGATACTCTTCATAATTGTATTTTTAGTTACTCATGCCAAGAACATATTTTATCTATACATACTTACATTAATTATAAAAACACATTTCCAACAATAGAATATTTAAATCAATTATTCCACATCTATAAGATGAACTATCAGGCCGAATTTAAATTATGTACTTAATACCATTTAATAACAGAAAATATTAGCATGATAATGTTCAGTGCATATATTATAAGAATATAAAATCATATGTAGTTTGAACTCCTGCTTAAAATATTAATGAATATGGATTTGTCTAGAAAGAAAAAATGGTGAAAATTTTTTCAGAAAATCTCTTGTCAAACCCTCTTTCACAGGCTAGAAACCTTACTATTATTCACAACATAGTTAATAACTTTTCCCTATTCTCTTTGAAAAAGATGGGATGAAGAAATCATGACCGTTAATCATTATTGTTTTCAAGTCCCAGGAAGATCCGTGTGTATCTTTCTCTGATATATGAATTTCAAATTATTGTAATAAATTGAACATGAAATGCTTTCATAGTTCTGTGAGAAATCACTTTATAAAAATTGTACCAGCTTGTTGAAAGCTCACTGTAAATAACACAGAAGGCACTGCTCATTTAATCTACCACAAATGGATAATGGAGTTATGATTGATTCTTACCACTGCCAATCACTTTTCCTTTAGAGAGGTTGTAAGAAGGTTTGAAACACATACAAATCTGGTAGGTGATGGGTGGCTGTTGGCAAATGCTCTGTGTCTGCCCCATAAACTGTTGCAAGAGATCCAATTCTGATTAGACAGAAAAATGACCCAATCTCACAAAGAGGATGGAAATTTCATAAGCAAACGCCTGAAACCACTGAGGCAGTACCTTAATATCATGACAAAGTGTTTTATATAGGAATAATCAGTAGAAATAACAATGAATGTTCTCAGGGTATCTCTCAGAGTCTGGAAATTTCTGACTCAGCACTTATTTTAAATGACCTAAAATTAGTCCTAGCCTGAATGGATGGATATGAACTGATGGATCATATTAATATATAAAACCACATACCTGGCACACAGAACTTTGGGGTTTGTTCCTAGCTCTGTCATTAAAACAACCACCACCATCTCCTCAATGCCCTCCCCCTCCATGTAGTTGTAGAGATTATAATTTGGAAATTTCAACATACCACTGATATTTCCCATCTCTCTGCTTCCTGCCTTTTTGCTTTATGGCTGCTTACAATATAGGAACCATTTTTAAATATTTCACTGGTTGCTTTAAATGCAACTTTTTTGACCTTGAGAGATTGTTGCTTGGTGTTCTTGTAGTGTAAAGAAAGAAAGTGGTGGACAAGGAAGAAACGTTCTTTTATGTACTTTCACAGGAACAGGATTACGCTTTTTCCTGAGCCAGAACACAAGTACACCAACATTCTTTTCATTCAGTGTATTTCCATTTACTTTTTTATACAGTGTATACTTTTCTGAAAGTTGGGTAAGTTGCCTTTCTCATATGTCAGTGTTTATAGAAATAATTTTCAATTGCAATTTTCTAACTGTTGAGTGGAAAGGCAGAAAAATCCACATCAGGGCATATTATTACTCAGCTACCATTGCAAACCAGATGCCTATTGCAAAGGAATTAAATATAGCTTGAAAATAAACTCAAACCCTCTTCAAAACTGGCTAAATACTTTCTTTAAAACATAATGTCTGAAAATACTATACTATTTTTTTTAAAAGAATCTATATAAACTAAAAAGCAAAAGAATTTTGAAAAGAATGTCAGAAAATATTAAGAGCAATAATTTTAACTAGCAATGCACAATTAGTTCGTGTAGGTGTCCTACATTCTGCTTTAGTTGGTATTTCATATGTAGTCTGCAGAGTGAAATTGTTTGTATCTGATACCAGAAAATTAAAGATAGTCATTAATGTAAAAATGTTAAGGATGTGACAAATGCTTTTCTCTATCCAAATTTATTGGCTCAAAGAAGGATATACGGAAGGAGAAACAGTATTTACATAATATTTGATATCCAATTAGATGCATTTCTTTCCCTGGTATAACACGCACACCACGTAACAAGGAAAAAAGGTAAGGGCTAACAAATGTACATAATCAAATTAAAGTTCAAATAATTATAAACAATTTATATGAATTGCTGAATAATTACTTAAAAAAGCAATATATCTACAAGATTTTTAGACCTATTTTCATATATATTCACATGACATGATACCTGACTTTGTAGACCATTCATAGCGCTTTTATTTTTTAAGTGTTACAATACTTTCAACTGTCTACAGTGATTTATTGTCATCTCGTCAAAGTGAAATATAACTTTTTCAAATGGAAAGCTTAGAAAATAATCAAGAACTGTCCACATTTTTTGAGAAAGCATTTGTTCCTGAAACTCCTTCTTCACTGCACAATAACTGTTCAGCAGCAGAGGACTTCCACAGAATAGCAATTCCCTTATTTGATCTTGCTATACTTAAACTTCTTGGGTTCTAAAATGGTAGCATTTTTCATTTTAAAATGCACAACCAAAATGCCTGTTTACTTAGCTGAAATGTTTGGTTTCTAATAGAACACTAATATCAAAGCATACTAATTTGACATTTAAAGATAAACTCAGATATTATTGATTCTATTGGAATGTTTAAATAAAAGGTTGAGTTTTAAAATGAATATAGTAGGAAAATCCTCATCATGGGGGTGTGGAATATTTATTAGGCCTTGTTTCTACTCCCTGTTCCTGTGGTTTTTGGCTCCATTTTCTAGAGAGGCGCTTCTTTTTTTTTTTTTTTTTTCCCCATCCTTTTCCTTGATGGCATCTCAAAAAGGCACTTGAGAATTTGAGAATATAGCCATAACTGGGAAGTGTGGATTTTTGTCGTCTTATTTACCTTCTGTAGAACATTGGAGTCCAGACGTGTTTTTGTTTGTGCATTTGCTTGTTTTAAATTTCAAACAATTACACTGGCAAATTGTTTTCATTCTAAATCATCTCAGGCATTATTATTAAATACTTTTTCATTGCTTGATATAGACCACTGCTCTTTGAACTTTCAATAAAATTTCCTTTATTGCTAACTGCATACCACAGACATGGGCATGCGTTAAGCTTTTTGTTGTTGCTGAACCTAACTTTTTGTGCCAACTTCTGAATGGATCAAAATAAGCTAATTTATAGAGTGGTAACACATAATCTACAATATCTCCAACTTAAAGCAACAATGTTTTGTGTTTAATGTTGTTTCCATAGCATTTTTGCTTGTTGTTCACCTCTGTGTCATCTTTGCTCAGGAAATGTAGCCTGAAAGAGTAGCCACTGTCTGGAAGATCAGCAAACTCATGTGGAAGGAAACAGAGATTTGTTTAAACAAGCATTAGCTTTAAGCTTCCAACTGGATTTGATTACATCGGCATATTTCATTGACCAAAGGAAGCCACATGGCTTAGCACGCCATCAATGGAATGGGAAAGCATAAACCTCTTCCAGAAAGGAACATCTCAGAGAAAGAAAAATTATATGCTGAGTAGTAGTACACTCTACCACAGGTCACATTTACAAAGCATATGTAAAATGTGGGTATCTGTCTTTTCATAGTAAGAAAACAGACACTTTTTTTAAAAGTGAAAACTTCACATATATGGGGCTTTAAAAGAAAATAGAATCAATTCAGTCAGGATTCTCATATGAGTAAGTTGTAACAAGAAGACAATGAAACAAAGACTATAGATTACTAAATGAAAAGAACTAATGTGCCCAATATATCTAGATGTGAAATAATTCATCCGTCAGAAAGAAAAGACAATTGTAGAATACAGAGTGGCTAATAGGGTATGCAACTAATAATACCCTCTCTATAAGGAAATTTTAAAAATGAATCAAAATGAGGAGTTGGATTAGGCATTAGATGAACTAACGGTGACCAATTAATATTACGGTATTTTTACAGTCAAATCTCATAAATAATTATGAATTACAATGTGAAACTTGCATTAAATAATGTAATTGGAATAGGTAGATATAAATGTGAATAGGAAGTAAATGGCTTAAAGATAAATATTCTAAAAATCTCAGAACAATACAAGTGATAGCGCATGGAAATTGGGCTAGGATGAAGATGTGTTGATGGCTAAGGTATAGATCGATTAACATATATTTCAAGAGGGTGGGAATTTTATATATTAATATAATAATAATTTAACTTTGGCTGTTAAAGAAAATATTTGCTACATAGGTGATATGGAATATATTCTTTACGTAGGTGATATGGAATTTTAGTATAATTCTAAAATTTAAACAGGAGAGGGATAGAGCAATAGAAAGAGAGAAAAGAAGGAAAAACTACTGGCAAGTATTAGAATAAGGAAAGAAAAAAGAATAAAACAAAATCTTTACGCAAAACTTGCTGCTCATGAGATTTTCGTTACTGAAGTGGATCACCTGATCGCTATGAAATTACTTGTTTTCCAAATACAAGAATTCTTTGATCTTCCTGTGAATGATTTACGTGCAGAAACACAGCCCTGCGATGGATTTTACAACATTGCAGAAATGGTATCGTTTTTTGCCTGATGTGGCTGGAAAAAAATACCTCCATAAATTGTGGTCAGACTGAAGGCGGATTTTGTTTTGAGACTCATAAAATAGAAAGAAATCTAATAAAATGGGTAAGATGTTTTTCACTAATCTTCAATATCATGTGGATGTCCTCATGCTGGCATGGCAGCGTGGCATGGTGCAGTAGGACACACATCAGAAAAGTTATTTTTGTTTAGAATAACCATTGTTTATAGCAGTCCTACTTGTAGAATCTTGTATGGGTAATCTTTTTCAATGATTAATAAAGCCACCTTTGAGGGTTTTATCATCACAAATCATTATTTCCAAAAGGGAAAAAATAAAACAC
>RJWJ010024558.1:0-24729 GCA_004363605.1 Indri indri | reverse complement strand
GGTGAGTTGAAGCCAGATCAAAGAAAGTCAGTCATAAATGCCATGCTGAGAAACGTAGGCTATTTTGTACAGGCAGTAGTACAAAAATTAAAGCCCTCTAACCTGAGCTGTGAGAGTCATGGTTCTCTTTTATCATGTAGACCAGTGATTTAAAAGCTTGGGTATTCATTAGGCTCACTTGGGCTAACTTCTGGAACTTGCAGATACTCAGGCGCTAACCCACTTTTCTGAATCAGATTAATAATTAGCTCAAACCCCACTTTCCTCATGATGTGCTTTCTTGATCACTCTATTAAAAGTGGCTTCCTTAGTTATTCTATATCATAATTTACTGTTTTAATTGATCTACATCACTTAATCACTATCTGTACTGATCCTATTTATTTATTTGATAACTTGGTTTCTGTTTGTCCCTCCCCATTAAAATATATGCTCCATGGGGGAGGAGACTCTTGTCAGTCTTGTTCACTGTCGTAACTGCAGTGCCTACAATGGTGTCAGACAGATGGTAGGCCATCAAAATATTTTTGCTGAATAATGAAAAAGTCCAGGTTGTATTTGAAAAAGATCTATTTCTAACAAAATTGTCGGTGGTCTATTTCTTCTTTCTTTTATTTTATTTCGCACCACTGATTTTAATGACCCCAATCTGTTTCAATTTAAATAGGATTCAGATATAGGGCTAGCCACTCTAGGAAATTAACTATACTTACAGGGTTCCTGGGACTTTGTAAACCTTAGAAGATCAGACCAGCAGGGGGAAGATAAGAGTTAGTTGAATTTAATTAAATTATTTTTGGTTCATTCAAGTGAGCATGAAAACTTCTTGAGTAATGGAGCCCTGTTTCTCTTTGCTGAAATACCTCGTTTCTCTTGTTTTCTTGATGTACTTTTATTCTTCTTTCAAGAGTCCTCTGAAAGGTCTCCTCTATTGGGAAATCTTCTCTGATCCCCAAAACAAGGGAATGTTATTTCCCTTATGTTTCCATAAAAGTCATACCTAGTACTTAACACTTATTAGGGGCCAGACAGGAACTCTCTAAGCTACAATGTAGGTATTACTGCTGGTGATCTTCCCAGCAGCCTTATGAAGTTGGTCCCATTATCCCCATTGTACCAAGGAGGAATCTGAGGATAAGCCATTTGCCTTATAGATAGTAAGTATACAAGGTTCCAATCCAGGCCATCTGACTCTAGAACTTGTGCACTGACCTATCATATCTGACTGTTTTTTTCCACTCAAGTCTATTTACATCTTCATTAGAGAACTTTACTATATGTTTATTATTTGTATATAGGTGTATCTTTTTTTTGTTTGTTTTATAAGGTATTATTCAATTTTTCAACCACAGTTTGTAGCCCAGTGTTTGGGCATAGTAGTTCTTCAATAAATGCTTTCTGAGTGGATGAATGTGGTTGGTTCCATAGTGCTTGGCATTGTGGGAGGCAAATTACACAGTGGTTCGAACCTAGTAGATGCAAAGATCAGGACAGTGTATGTAGCATTCAGTGTTCCTCCAGGAAAATAGAAAGCATTAAGTAATTAGAACAGAGGGAATTTACTGCAGAGTGTTGGTTGCGAGGGTTTTGGAGGCACTGGGACGTCAAAGGATGATGTAGCAACTCTGAGATTGGCAACGGCAGGAAGCTCTTACTGCCCCGAGGCAGGAGGGACACATGGCGGAGGTGGAGATGGAAACCATGCCAGGCCTGTGCAGAGAGGACCTGGAGCCTCTGGGAAGTTGCACTGGCTACCGGAGATTCAGCCCGATGCAGAGAAGGAGGGTGAGGACTACTCTGCTTCTAATATCTTTCCATTAACTTTCATGGGCTCTCAAAGGTGCCTGGGAGACAGCCTGCAAGAGTCAGTTCCCTGTGATACAAAGCAGAGCTGGTGAAGGGTGAGAACTAGATCCGAGGCAAGCAAATACAGGACTGGTACAGAGTAAAGGGCTTTGGCATCAGCAAAATGTGGGTTGAAATTTGTGGTAGACTGCCGCAAGCTTCTCAAGATGAGAAGTCTCTCTACTCTGGGCTTTGACTTGGGCTGGTTTGGGGGCTGAGTTTGGCTAATGGGAAGAGGAGCAAATGTATCGCAAGTGGATGATTAATGAATTTGGACCATAATCCCAAAAGACACAATCCTGAATGCCATAATCCTAAAAATATAATTCTGGAAAAAAAATGAAAAATTCTTTAAAAGACATTTATTCACATTTTTGAAAGGGGATTTATTTGAAAAACATATAAAAACGTGACAGAACACTTCATAGGCCACTTTATACACAATAAAATAGACCATAATAACCTACATATTTTTGTAAGCATAAACACTCAGGTACCCTAAGGACAGTTGTTGCATGGGTATAACAGTTTTGAGCAGATGAACCACATTCATAAAGAAATAGCTTATATGTTAATAACTGTGGCCATCTGAAATAGCATGATGAATATCCTAAGTCTTTTGATGAGATCAATCCAAAATAGCAGAAGAAAAGTCTGTCCCAGCTCTCGGAGAGACACCAATTTGCCTTCTGTGTTTGTTCTCTTTGGGCCCACGGCCAACTGAACATTGCCCACCAGCATTGAGGGCAGGTCTTCCCATCTTCCCCACCTAGTCCACTCGGACTCATACACTGAACTCTGGAAACACCCTCTCAGGCAAATCCAAAGTAATGCTTTATCAGGTTTCTAGGTATTCCTTAATTTAGTCAAGTTGATACCTAAAATTAAGTTCACCAATCCAACCCCTGTCAACTTGGCACCTATACACATCTACTTGACCATACATAATTTCCAAATGAAGACAATAACAAGGTAATAGTTCCACCTAACATGATGCAACTATCTTGTGTACAACCGAAAATACACTGATTATGATTTTCAGGATCTTAAGACATGAGGGATTTTAGACGTTAGGAATCATGATCTTTTGAGATTTCAACATTTGTGATGATGGTGTTTGGGATTGTGCCTTTTGGAATTACAATGGTCACTAAGGATCAAGAAGTGTATGCACATCAGGACTTGCCCTCTTTAGCTGTGTGTGGCAGCTTGAGACTTCAATGTGAATGAGCCTGAGCTAGCCTTCTGCGTAATGGGAAGCCACGTGGCTGAGAATCCAGGTAACCCAGCTAGACCCAGCTGATCTGGCAGCTGACTGTAGAAACATGGGTAAGCACCAGCTGAGATCAGTTAAGAACAATCCCACACCTATGGATTTGTAAGCCAAATGAATGGTTGCTGTTTTAAGCCACTAAATTCTGGGATAGTTTGTTATGCAGCAAAGCCAGCTAATAGATAATCCCAGCTCTGCTATTTACTAGCTATATGACTTTGTGTAAATCATTTAATCTCTAAATGTTACTTCCCTTCTTTGAGACATGGGGATGATACTAATACTGACATCTCAAGACATTTGGGGAGATTCAGTGAAATAATTCATGTAAAATAGAGCCACAGTGCTGGGTACATGATGAGTGCTCAATAAGTTGTAGCAACCTGATGATGACTTCAGGCCTTTTCAGCTTGTCTGTGCTAATTATCGACTCTCCCTATGAGAAAAAACAACGAGGAAGTTATTACTTAACAGGGCACGGATTGACACAAATGTTTTATTAAGAAGCCGTCTTAATTTCCTGCTGGCATGAGGCAAATGAAGAGGGCAGATTTTTTTAATTAAAATTTTAAAAGTACCTAATTGTCTCTTTGGAGTAAGACTATATGTAACTGCAAAGCTAAGTCTCTGAAATGGAGAGAATATTCACCAAGATGTGGCTGGAATAACAATTGTGATTCACATGGAATGTACATTTGTATTAGAGACACTGTGGATAAGATTATGTCAAAAAGTGCAGGATAATAAATTGCTGAAACTCATCAATTCACATAAAATCAACATGCACTGCCATATTCCAGATGCTTGATTGTGGTTCTTTAATATAACCAGTTGCCAATTCTTCTCTCTAGAGAACGATTGACAGATTGTAATGCAATCTGTTGATGTTCTTTGACGGTGATTCTCAGTCATTGCTACCACTGCCGAGAAGCTTGGGAGCCTAACCACCGAGGCTTTGCTCTGGGAGCTGTGTGACAGTGTTTGGCGTTGTGGTCATTCTAATTGGTATCGGGAAATGTAAACTATCAGCTAAAGAGCAGGATTTCAGGAGCTTCAAAAAATAAGTAGAAACTGGCTAAGCATATTACACCGAAGAGCCAAAAATTAGATTACAGCGTGTGTTTTATGGAACAAGATGTCTTCACAGGAGACAAAGAAAAGCTGATAAAAATGAATTACAGAAAGATTAAAAGACTATAAAACTTGAAGTTTGTTGAAGCTTTTATCTTTAAATCTTTGGGCAGGGATGAGGCGGGGGAAAAGGTTATATGACTAGGAAGGGAAGCTTGCCTTTGTTCACAGGTCACAATGCTGCTGATCTCTGGTTAGTATACATAATGTTGCTTTCAGTTGATATTTAAATCTTATTTCATTTAATCAAACTACAAAAATAGTACATGTTCATAGGTGGTAGTGTAGTGCAGTGGTTAAGTTCTGGAGGCAGCCTACCTGTGCTCAAAAGCTTTCTAGCTGTGGGATTTGGGGAAAGGCATTCCACCCCTCCAGCCTCATGTATATAGCAGGGATAATAGTGGGGCTTATCTCATCTGCTTGTTTTGAGGATAAAATGAAGCTTAGAAAGCTCTTAGAACGGTGCCTGGAAGATAGTAAGCACTCTACAAACATGAGCTATTGGAGAAAATTTGGAAATGGTAGCAAGGATAATAAATAAGAAAAAAAAATCACCTGTCACTCAGAAAGCAATTATCAGTAATATTTTGAGGTATTTCCTTTTGGAGTTTATGTATTCTTAAAAGGATATTGGTGACTCCAAAGACTGATGTTTCTATTAGGAGAATTTCTTTAGTGAAAAAAATGGAAAAAAAGATCAGTTACTTCAAATGCAAACAATTTGTATAGTACAGCAGGTGGGGTTTTAAAAGAATGCAAATTGAAAAGCTGCATTAGGATTGAAGAATAGTTTTTATAAACTGGTTTTGAATATTTACTATATACAAAATTTGGAAAGTTTGATAATATCCAGTGTTGGTGAGGGTGTGGGAAAAAGGATGAATTTTAACACTGCTTTTGAGAGTGCAAACTGGTATAGTCTTTTGAAAGGGCCGTTTGGCAATGTCATTTTTTAATGTACATTTTTAATGTACATACTGTACTTTTAGACCTAGCAATATCATGCTTGAATCTTTTCAAAACAGGGCATGCCGAAGAATTGGGCATTGTTAGCAATAGTAAAAGATTAGAAACAACTTAAATGTCTGTGAAAAAGGGGGGAATTATGACAAACAATGGTGTTTCTGCACTATGGAATACTATGTGGGCATTAGAAATAGTGAAGTAGAGCTACATATAATGTCTTCATAAGAATACGTGCAGCATAACATATTAAGGGACAAAGGCCAATTGCAGAATAATACATATATTATATCACTTATGATATAGCATGAATGTTAAAAGTAAAAAAAATTATAAATGTTATAAATTTCTATGTGTAGACAATGTGAAATTGAACAGAGTTATACCAAACTTAGTGCTTGCCTCCATGCTGGCGGGGGTTGGAGATGTGGGATGGGGACCCAAGGAGGGCTTCACTTTGTCTATATTATTTGAATTATTTACAAAGAGAAGGCAGTTATATATTTCTTTGAAGCATTATTAATTAACTGAACAGATTAAAAGTTTATAAAAGCCTGGGAGTAAATTTATAGGAGGGTTTTTTTTTTTTTTCTGGAAAATGGCACTTTCTGTTGAG
The DNA here is from genome assembly GCA_004363605.1 of Indri indri. Classification (NCBI taxonomy): domain Eukaryota; kingdom Metazoa; phylum Chordata; class Mammalia; order Primates; family Indriidae; genus Indri; species Indri indri. The sequence goes on along the minus strand of RJWJ010024558.1, from coordinate 18,901 downwards.
TTAAAACATATTTTCATAGAAGTGTCTAATTTTGCAAAAGGCTGGGGAAAAACATATTTAGTACATTTGACAAGCAATTTATAAATGAACAGAAAAACACCCAAATATAAGATAGCTTTTATAGTCTTGACTCAGGAGTTCTATTCTATCTCCATTAAGTCGTTTTTCTAAAAAGATTAGAAGTGCTAGAGAGGGGAGGATTTTCAAGCTTTTGATAACAGTTATTTAGAGATGAAGCATTTTATGTGCTCTTCCTTAAGAAATTAAAGGCTATTGGTGCTTTGCATCAGGGCTCTTGCCTTGTTCATGTACTTTGCCAATTCCTTTCAAGAATTTTCGGGAATCCACTGGGCCAATGGTTCTCAAAGGATGGTTCAAGGAGCAGCCTCTGCATCACCTGGATCCACGTTAGACATGCAAATTCTCACCAGCACCTCACCTCAGCTCTCCAGGTGATGCAGTTACTCACTAAAGTTTGAGAAACATTGTCTTAGTAAATACCTTGAAGGCAGGAGCCATTGTATTACCAGACCCTCACTCAGGCCCTAGGATGCTGGATTTATTCAGTGAATGAGCTAGTTTGGGAGCTGGAGGAAGCGTGGATGCAGCAAGAGAGGTGTTTGTAGGTTACAGAGGTCAATCCGATGTATAACCCACCACAGGGTACCGACTTAGCACCTACTGTATTGGAAGATTAAACCAAAGGCAGGGCAACAAGATCTCTGTTCTCATGAAATGTGATACATTCTACCTAGAAGGACAAAACAAATGTGGAATATTCAGAGGCTAATAGAAATGCTGATTTTCTTGTTTCTTATGTTGAGTTCAGAAAAATAAGGTTTGCTGATGGGTTGAATTTGAATGGCTCTTTCTTTGACCTATTTAGCAAATTATGGATTTGTAAATTATTATATATTGCTTCTAGGAAGCTAATAAAGGTTAAATAAAATTAGCATGGTCTTTTAAAAATATCAATCTCACTATGTCATTCTCCTGCTTCAAGTTTTTTTGGAACTATGTGCCCACTTTTCACAGTGATTTTGAATATTAGCATTTAAAAATACAAACATTTATTCAATTATTCATATTTTCATTAATTTTTTCACAAGTGTATATCAAGCATTTACCATGTGCCAGGCAAATAATAATTCTCAAATGTGAGTAACAGTCCTCAAAGTGCTGAATTTAAAAAATGTAAATGATATCTAATAAAATCCTTCTTTGCCTCAAGTGAAATCACTCACTCATATAATCAGTCCCATGATGTAGTGAAGATTTGGTGGTTATTTAATAAATTTTAATTGCAAGGTCAAATGGGATAGCCAATGCTGCAGAGTTGGCTTCCTTGATTAAAGGATCTGGTTTTGCTATCCACGAAGATCAAATAAATGGAGAATTTCAAAATAGCTACTTCATTTTGTGTTGGGTGGACATAGCCAGAGATAGGCAATAAAGCTGAGTTGTAAAAGGCAGGATGATTTCAAAGACAGAAATAACACTTAGGGGAATGATCTCTGCATTATGTGGAAGAGCATTGATTGTATTGGGCCAGAGGGAGTGAGGATGACAGACAAGAGGACCAGTGATCTGAGGCTCTGGAATGATCAAGGTGCCCGCTGGGAAGCGGCACAGAGGACACTCGCTGAATGGTTAGACTTTGGGAAAAAGTCCTCCATTATAAAATGTCTTTTGTGTGCTGCTGAAACCTGCAGATTCAGCCTAAGTTGAGGTGAGTAGATCAAGGTGAGTCTTCTTTGCTCATAGATTTGGCACATTTAATTGTGATCCAGTTAGTGGCTGGGAAATATGACTTTGGATTTCATTAGGGAAGAAAAAGTCATTGTTTTTAGGTGGAGAGATGGATTCTAGATTGTTCTAGATTGTTCACAGTTCCAGTCCATGATCCTCCAGTGCTATGTCTAGCTCACCTTTGCCTCCTAGGGCCCACACAGCACCAGCTAAGTATGGGTCACTAAAAGTTGTTGGATTAACTGCATCTCTTCTTTCTTTATTGCTCTTCAGATAAAGGTCCCTCCTGAGTGAACTCTCCCTAAAGCTGGAAAGTCTAAGAATACCTGAGATAAAACATTTGTTTCTGCACAGAAATTTTCACCCTGAAATCTCATCTTTACAGTTTTAATAATGAATACTTGACCATTGGTGCAATGGATTTTAAAGAATTGTAAAGAGTTTTAAAAATATAGAACAGCGTTTTGCATGGTACATACTGATTTATTTATTTTATTAATAATATTTATTAAAGTCATCAAAAGATAATTTTTAAAACTTTCAAGAAAAATTGGAAAAAATCCTGACTAGTCCATATGCCACCCTGCCCTTTGCTGTCTTAGTTTACTTAGGCTGCTATAACAAAATACCATAAACTAGGTAGTTTATAAACAACAGAACTTAATTTCTCACAGTACTAGGGGCTGGAAAGTCCAAAATCAAGGTGCCAGCAAGTAGGTGTCTGGTGAGGGTCTGCTTTCTGACGCATAGATGTAGTCTTCTAGCTGTGTCCTCCTATGGTGGAAGAAACAAGGCAGCTCTCTGGGACCTCTCTCATAAGGACACCGAATCCCATTTTATGAAGAATTCATTCTTGTGACCTACTCACCTGCCAGAGACCTCACCTCCCAACATCATTACATTGATGACTACATTTCAGTATACAAATTTGAGGGGGGACACAAATGTTCTGACCATAGCACCCTGCCAAGCATCCTGATACCACCATGGTAAGTGGAATGGGAGGAGAAAACCTGAGAAACTGAACATTTTTCAGAATTATTCAAGAAGACATTAAGATAGCTAAAGAAAATATCAAAACAGAAGTTAGTCTCTCTCTCTCTCTCTCTCTCTCTCTCTCTCTCTCACACACACACACACACACACACACAAATACACACACACTCTTTTACGTAGGGTGGGGAAACCAGGCCTATGGCTCCTGGATGGGCTTGAGGCAATTAAATAGGGAGTTTGTCTATACCTCTTTTAAGCCTAGCTCCCCATCTATCTCTCTGTGTCTTTCTTCCCATCAGAAAGACCAGACTAATGAGGCATGAGGCTATAGAAGGAGCTTAAATTTCCTATAATATCTTATGCTTGTGCCATCGCAGTGCAGGGAGACTTAAACAACTGCCAACTCCTTCTCTTATTCCTCCCCTACATGTCCTTTCTTAAGACTCAGCTCTTCCATTACATCCCCTTGAAGCCTTCACGCCCCTAGGCAGAATTTCCCCTCTGGGAACATCATACTGTAATTATATGTCTTCACGTCTGTCTCCATGAGTAGGCAGTGAGTCTATAAGACAGCACTTTCTGATTTACTGTTGTATATCCAGTGACAAGTAAGGATCTGACCTGTAAAAAGTATTCAATAAACTGAACAAATAAATTAGTCATGCCTTGAAGCATCTGCATTGGGAACTGTGACTTTCCAAACTTTAACACTGAAAGGGGCATTCCTAAGGCAGAGTGAAAGACCTGTGAAATTTTAAAATCTTGACATCATACCTGAGATATATTTTGAGCCCAACAGCTGAGTGGAGGTCATGCTAATTTAAAGAGCCCCATGAAAATGTTTGAACAACTTCTCCAAAAGACTATTAAAATGATTATAACATACTCTATGCAGAGGAGACATTGCTTCTGGCCACTGCCCAGAACTCTTGGGAGAGTTAGATGAGCAAGAAATCAAATGACAGATTAATACACTGCTTTACAATTTATGAATCCTTTCCATAAATTATTTCATTTGATACTCATAAAACTGTGAAGTTGGTACAGATTTTTATTCTCATTTTTGATATGTGAAAAGTGAGGATCAGAGATGGTAAATGACTTGCCTATGTCACAGAGCCCAGTGCTTTTATCATTCCACTTTGGCTCTGAAGAGATGCCATCTCTGCCATTTCTTTATCTGTCTGAGCAAAGCCAAAGTGTATCTCCTGTGGTGAAATAATAACAGTGAACATTTGTCAAGTGGTCATTTTGTGCTAGATGCTGGGTTAAACACTGTGCATCGATTCATTTAATGCTCATAAAATGCATTACTATTGCTATGGTTTGAATGTGTCCCCAAAATTTCATGTGTTGGAAACTTAATCCCTATTGTAACAGCATTAAGAGGAGAGACCCTTAAGATGTGATTAGCCATGTGGGCTCTGCCTTAATGATTGGATGAATGCCATTATCTCTGGAGTGGGTTAATTATCGTGGGAGTTCCTGATAGGATGAGTCTAGCCTGATTTCTTCTCTCTGTCTCACATGCTTGCATGCCATGTGATGCCTTCCACCATAGGATAACCCTCACCAGATCCTGGTACCATGCTATTGGAGTTCTAAGCCTCCAGAACTGCGAGCCAAATAAACTTCTTTTTTTTTTATAAGTCACTCAGTCTGTGGTAGTCTGTTATAGCAGTAGAAAATAGACTAAGAATTATTACCCCCATTTTATAGATTTGGAAACCAAGGCATAAAGAAGTTAATCACTTTTTCCATACTCACATAGCTGCTAAATAGCAGTATTGGATTTAGAATTCAGGCAGTCTGACTTCAGAGAACATACTATTAACCACCCTAATACTCTATCTTGAAAGAATACAGGTTCTGAAATTAGACTACCAAGGCTGGAATACTGGCTTCTATTTTTGCTAACTGGGAGTCCTTGACCGAAACATAAACTCTTCAAGCCTCAGTTTTATGATTTATAAAATGAGATTAAAAATAAAGTTAGGCATAAAAGAATGAAATACACCACAATGCCTGCAATGTGGTAAGTATTCAACAAATGTTAATCATTTATTTTTGGTGGTAGATATTCTGTTGTCTAATCTTCGACAACTTAATGGTAGACAGTGACAGGAAGTCATTCCTGGAACTTTGAAAGTTTGATTTGTGAAATCAGAATATAAGAGATGAAAACAGAGCCATGTAATTCACTCTAAAGAGACTGAACAACTTCCAGGTTACCAAAACCTGATTATAGCTTAAAGAATAGAATGTCGAAGAGTGTGAAGATGAAAAAGCTGTGCTCAGCATGGAAATACGTATGCATGCACGTACATACATACATAGTTGGTTTAGAGTGGCAACATTTGGATGCGCGTGGCCAATAATGTCCAGGGAAGAGGGTGACCTAATCTGGTGATCTCTTATCTGGGTCTTGGAGGATATATCAGTTAGGAATTACGTATGGCTGCATATAACAGAATGCTGATTCCTGTGGTTTAACCAATGGAGGATTATTTTTCTCACAAGTCTAGTGATAGACGATTTGGGGCTGCTACTACCTGAGATCCAGCCTCCTTTCGTGTTTCTGCTTTGCCGTCACTGGCTGTCATCTTCAGTTTGTCTCATGGTAACAAGATAACTGCTATTCCTCTGGCTCGTTCTCTGCATTCAGGTAGTAAGAAGAAGAAAGAAGGCACAAGAAAGAAGGAATGCCATCTACTAATATATTCAGAAAGGAAGAAGTTTCCAAAAATTCTAAGCAGACTTCTGCTTACATGTCATTGTTCAAAACTGTATCACCAGGAGCAATTAGAAAGGAAAAAGAGCACAGGAAATAGAGGAGCAATTGTGCAGAAATTTTGCCCCCCTCTTTGATCTGCCCTCTGGTGTTCTCTATCCTTTCTGCTTCTGGAAGCTGCATGGATTGCATCATTGAGCTCCTAGACCTCTGGCTTCCAGTTTGGTTTGGCCAGTGGGCACCCTGGCAGCAGACTGGAGGGAATGAAGAGAGGGGGGTCAGGGTACATTTCTTCCTTAGCTCCCTCATGCAGGCTGTGGTCTTGACCAATGGTCACATCTTTTCTGAAGTTGGCCCTTTATATAGATCTTTTCTCTGGGTTCCAATGGGCATTCCTTCCCTTGTCTCTTGGGGTGACAGCCTGGGAATCATGCGATTTCCTACACCTTGCCCAAGCTTTTGTAAATGGTCCCCTTGTTAAACCTTCCTTGAGCCATCCCCATGTGCACATGTGCCATCAATTTCCTCATGGAACTCTGGCTGACATACTAATTATCTGTGTCTGCCACACAAAGCATATTCTTATGATACAAATGGGTACATTAAAGAACTATGGAAAATATCATCATTTATTTGGCCAGTATTTATTGAACATCAATGTACCAGACATAATGTTAGATAAAAATTCAATTCTTGCCCTCAAGTAGCTCACAGTTATTTAGACCATTTACATTACCCAACTCTCTCTCCTTGCTCCCTTTCTAAGCTTGTCCAGTCAACTCTAAATGACAATTTCTCTGTCCATGTAGCTTTCCCATAGGTATAAAATTCATTCTTTATGTTAGCTCAAGATCCAATTGACTAATAATTATATTCTTATTAAAAATGAAGATATGTAGTATGGTGCCCAAGAGAAAGAATTTTGGAGTCAGACAGATTAACATTGAAAATAAACTCAGCAGATGTGTAACCACAGGCAAATCACATCATATTTGTGAACTGGAGTAGCCTTACTCAGATGGGGCTAACTTTCATTACTTCCTCTGGTGGCGGTGAGAACTGAAGGAGTTCATGTCTCAAAACTGTTAGCATGGTGTCTGGTTCAGTAAATAAATGGCAGCTATTCTAGTTTATACATTATTTTCTCATGAGTTTGTTTGGTAAAAGTTATCCTTACATGACTGGTCACCATTTGAGAGACTGAGTGTTGAGTTTCTTGACCTGCAAAAATTAGGGTCAGACCCTGATCTGTGATGACTTCCCTGAGAAAACACTACCAAGGAAGATTCTCTCTAGTCAGCCTGCAAGTTAGTCTCGATCCTCTGCTTTGCTTGAGGATCCAATCCTTATTAACAATAAAGTCCCAGTCGCTTGAAGTCTGGGGTCTGGGGAATGCATGAGGCCCACTAGTTCAACAGGTAATAAGTAGGATATCCAGGGTGAGGCCAGGTTACAGGACCAGGAAAAAGCAGTAGGGCCAGGCAGGCTACAGGCAAAGGGTGGCTATTTGAGTTCCGGTGAGTCAGGAAATGAGGGAAGCATCGAACCGTGTAGATGAGCTCAAGCCAGGGTACAGGAAATCAAAAGCTTAGGAAAAATGCCTGTCAGGCCAGCGACACCAAAGTTGAATCCTGACTACTTGCTTTCTGCAATCTTTTATGTTTTCTGTTCTGGCATAGGCAGAATAGTTCAAAGATGTGTGGTTTTAGCCAGAGGAAGAAACGGAACTGAGAAGGTTCACTTAGAGTCTGATGAAAGCATGGAGAGAGGGTTTGAAATTTCAGAATTTCTTCCACTAAGAACTTGGATAGTTATGGCTCTGTTTTGAAAGAATCTAGAGAGAGTTTCTTCCTGCTTGGCTATTGAATTCACATAAACAAAAGCCTAGGAATAATTTTTCTCATCATTAAGAATTCACAGAATAAACAGTGTTATATTCTTACTCTTTCATGTGGTTCTGATTACACATTGTTTTAAATTTAATAATACCTTATGACTCCATAGCACGTTACAGTTTTCAAAATGTTTTTACTTGGATGATCTAACTTAATCCTTATAGCAACAATGTGAGGTAGTTATTATTATCACTCTGTTGTAGATTCAGTTCAGCTCAATTCTACTGAACATTTATTGAGCACCTGCAATGTGCCTGGTATTCTGCTAGCTGCTGGAGCTTAACTTCCTTTACACAAAAACAAAGACCACGCAAATGAGAATTAGCAAAGGCTTATACAGAGCTTGCTATGGCAAGGGAGTCAGCCACTATTGCTTGCATTTTGCAGAAATCAAAGGCGGGCTGAAGAGTGAGAAAGCTTTATAGTGAGAAAAAGGGAAGGTTTCAGCTATGCCCTGACTGGAGGTCATCCCGGAAGCTGGAGGTAGGCTATGCAGAATTGGGGCTCCTATGTCTTTGGTTAAGGGAGCATTACTGGCTCTCTCTGATTGGTCCTAAGTTGGAAGTAGGTGCAAAAATTAGGAAATCCATCAGTTATTGATCAATACTAGCTATCATGGGTGGATTGCTACCAAGATTTTGGTTCATTTCTTGGACTGGTTGCGCCAGAGGTTGTGCGTCGGAGCTCTCTTTCTGTAGATGGTCTGGCCACTGTCTGTGTATTCAGTCTTTCAATGGCGTGGGTGGCAAACATGTAATGCCATGAAAGGCCAAGTAAGGAGCATCTGCTTGAGAGGATGAAGACATTGAGGCAGGGAGGTTAGCTGACTTGCCTGGAGTTATGAAGCAAGTGGAGTGAAGAGCTGGAGTTTGAAACTGGGTTTTTTAAGTCTCTGTTCAGTGCTCCTCCTGGTCACAAGTTTCAAGAGCGTCTAATTCAGTTTGGGGAAGAGATGAGCACAGATCTTTCTTTAGGTTTAATAGCAGTGCACTTCTGAGCATGAGTTAAAAATTTCCCTTTGCATCTTATATCTGCATAGCTGTAGATGGTGATCAGTGAGACCCTTTGCTTATTTGTACTAAAAATTTGCCACAAGAAACCTGGTACAATAGCAAAGATGCTGCAGAGACCAGCACTGGGTCTCCAACTTACCAGCCCTGTGTTTCCTTTTGGGGACATGTGACTATTTTCTGTTCTCCTGGAATTATCATCATAATTTGCTAAACTCCTGGACAGACTCTCATTTCTTTTTTGTTTTTAACACCTTCTTCCCATCTTACTCCATACCCTATCTCCCTCAGCCATCCTTGGAGAGGTTGACAACTGTGCTGACCACCCTTCCATTGCATGGCTTTACACATTCTATCTTCATTTGTTTTTTTTACTAGACACAAATTTACTAGGCAATGACTAGGGGTTGGGCACTGTTCAGTTGTGAGGAATACAGAGGTGAAAGAAAGTTAGTAAAACTCCCTGCCTTTATGGTGCTTACGCTTTAGTGGGGAAGCAGATACAGATAAGTAAGTGGATAAATATGTTATGCTATGTCAGGTAGTGATAAGTGCTAAGAAAAAATACCAAGGCAGGTCATTGTGGTAGGGTCTACCGTGTGTGTGCATGCATGTGGGTGCAGTTGGTTTGGGTAAGGTGGTTAAGGAAGTTCTCTCCAAGGAGGTGATGTTTAAACAGAGGCTTGAATGAAGAGAGGGAGTGAGCCGAGGGAAGTTCTAGAGGGACATCATTCCAAGTAGCAAGAACAGCAATTGCAATGACCTGGAGGTAGGAAAAAGCTTGGTGTTTTTGAAGAATAGCAGGATGCCTGTTGGCCTGGAGTGGGTTAGTGAGGGAACTTATGTAGCTATGCATTAAATAAATAAATTTTTAACCTGAGAAAGAAGTATCAGTAAAAGCAGAAGGCGAACATTTTAAAGGAAACCTATGTAACCGATGCCCATTATTTTTTTAGTATCAAGAATGTGTGTAGCTCTCCAACTCATTACTCCTTTCTATTGGGAATATTATGATGTGTGAAGAAAAACAACAAACTTGGAAAAGAATCATCTTTCATTTTTGTTTTATTGTGTTTTGCTTTTATGTCCACATCCTTTCACCTTGACCTGAAATTGTATAATGCTCATGTACTTGAGATTATATATTCAGCAGAGAAAGGGTAGGGGGCATGGGAAGGAACAAAGCAGACAGTAGATGCCATTGGGTTGCCTGCCCAGCACCAGTTCCTCCTCCTAGCAGCACTGCCCTGCCCTTTTATCTAAGAAATGTGCTTCACTCCACACCAGCTGTGTGGTTTAAGTAAAGCCTTCATCCGTCTTCTTGTGGAAGCCCCTTGCTCCCAACCTCCAAACACCGTGTTGTCCCTTCAGCATATTTGTTGATCCCAGGATGGACAGTTGACATAAGCTGGCTAATTGGAGACTTTTCATAGATCTTTTCTGGAGCTTGAGAAAAAGATTTATACCCTCTTCGATGGCAAAACCTACAGATGAGTGGAAGGTTGAGATCTGTTGGTAGCCAAGTGCTTAGCTTTGTGGCGGTACCGTACTGCAGACACATCAACACGGTGACAACAGTGAGAGAGGCTGGTGGCATTTTATCTCTGGTTCTAGTGATAACAGAAGACTGGTTGTGTTCTTATTCTTCCATTGGTTACTTAAGTCTTCAAATACATTTCCCTTTTTAATTTAAGCAAGTTGGAATTGTCACTTTCAATCTAAAGATTTCTAAGAAATGCAAAATGCTTTATACAATATAGCATTTTGAGCTTGGACACATTATTTTTTATGTTCAAAATTGTGGTTATAAATACAGTTGTCCTTTGGTGTCTGTGGGGGAATAGTTCCAGGACCCCTGGGGACACCAAAATCCTCAGATGCTCGAATTTCTCATATAAAATAGTGTAGTATTTGCATATGACCTACACATATCTTCCCATATACTTTAAATCATCTCTAGATTACTTGTAATACCTAGTGCAATGCCTACACATCACTTCACATGGATACAATGTAGTACTCAGCATGTGGCAAATTCAAGTTTTGCTTTTTGGAACTTTGTGAAATTTTTTTTTCTAAATATTTTTGACCCACACTTGGTTGAGTGCAGAACCCATGGATATAGAGGGCCAACTGTAATCCTATAAGTACCCTAAATAATCCTTACAGGCAAGTAGAACAGTGTTTCTCAAACTACTGTGCTCACAAATTACTGGGGAATCTTGTGAAAATGCAGATTTTTATTAGTAGGTCGGGGTATGTCCAGAGAGTCTGTATTTCCAGTGAGCTCCCAGGGCATGCTGATGGTGCTGTTTTACTGATCACAATTTGAGAAGTGAGGAACTAGACAGCATATGTAAAGCACCTAGCACGCAGGGCTGGCGGTCGCAGATGTCCACTGTTACATACACACCTGTTGAGCTGAGTGAAAACATTCAGATCCCCAGTGGTCTATTGAGATTGGCTAATTAAATGATGCTGTCAATTGGGAAAAGAGTTTAATATCAGGCATTATGAGGTTTACCCACGAAAAAAACACACTCTTATTTTTTTTAAAAAAAGATTTGAAACTGTGAATAATACATTAAAAAATACTTTGACAAATTGAGACTGAGGCTTTTACAGAGACTGCACAGTGTGGTGGAAAGAATGATCATTCCAGAACCACAGAGCTTAAGGTAGGAAACTGTGTATACTATGAAATCCTTAGTTCTCTCATCTGCATGTTGTGGGCAATTTTATGGTCAAATGTGCAAATATGAAATTTTCTTTGTTTTTCAACTGCTGAACTGAGCATATCTTTTAAGCCTCTCTGTTTCCCTAAGAGCAGAAATTACAATCTTACCAAACCTAGGAAAACTCAGGCACATTTCCTGTAGTCACTTTTGGATAAAATTCACTCAATTCAGTACTCCTCCCCGCCATTTCATGTCCTATTGTCTCAGGGGATGTCTCAATTCTGGAGGGCTCATGTGTGGTCCAGGTGTTGGTGGAAGGCATCTTTGCTTTTCAATCTCTTTCTCATTTCTGATGGTGTCATTCCTGCACCTTCGCCTTTACCTGGGTTGCATCAGTTCCTGTGTGCATTTTGTGATTCACCAGCAGCATCAGTGATGTACAACGGGTGTGGGTGCATCACCAGACACATTTATAAATATGGAATATGTCTAACTGTGTTGTCCCAACTTCTCTGTCCAATGCTACTCTTGGGTCTTGGAAGCTTGGAGGGGATATTGGAACTGCCCAAATTTTCTTTGCCTAAATGTGGCTTTTCAACTCCACAATGGTGACTTGATATTGGAACATGTGATGGATCAGAATGAGGGCTTCACTGGGAAGGGAGTTACAGGTTGCATTTGCTCAGGAAACACCTGAGTCTCCATGGAGGTTTACCAGCTTTCCCTGGGTCTCGGCCCTGGATGGGCTTGGGCAGACGGTCCCTTAGGCAGCCACTACCTAAGGTAAAGTCTTCTTCCTTCTGATCTTCTTTCCCTTACTAGCTTTTTGAAATTTAATGGCTTTTTGTTGGGAAAGAAAAGGGGAAGAAAATCTTGTACAATGTAATTTATTCTTCTTTATTCTGTAGTTGATGTTGTAAACTTCCTTTTCTTTAGTCTCCCATGCCATTAGCTTTTTGGGGTTCAAACTTCATTTTCTTTCTCTGAAAGTCTGATTTTAACATAGGAAACTTCAGTTTTCAAAATTATTTTCTCAGCTCCGAGTTTTAAAAAATCTATTCAGAAACTCATCCCTTGCTCTTAGCTGTGTTTGCCCTTCTTTTAACACTTTTGAACCCACAGGGCAACAGGAAGATTAAGGGAAAGAGAAACTTCACTCATTCTCCCAGAATTTTATCCCTTCACATGTGAAAGGTGCACAGGACCTTGAGAGAGACAGACATGGGGCAGAGCTGGCTTTCTCTAACCAGGACATCGGTATAGTACCTCTTGGGCTCCCAGAAATGTACCACAAGGTGTGGAGAGGAAAGGATAAAGGCAACAAAAGAAACGGACAATCAATTTTTATTAACTGGTAATTGAATACATTTATATTACAGACAAATGCTTTATATGTATGTATGTGAATGTAATAAAAACTTTTCTATCAATTTCAACATAGTACCCATGATTAAAATATCAAGCTTATAAGAGGACTATTTAAGCCTCTCCCCACAGCCCTTGCGGGTACCTGCTGGTGCTTTTCTGCCATTAGGTGCACGCAGTTGGTGGATGTCTCGCAGAAACACTGGGTAAGAGAATTGTTCTAAACTGCTTGGCTGTGTATTAAGACTTAATTCTCCTCTCCCTCTTGAATTAAATCCTCTATCTTTATCAAATGGCTAAAGCCCAATCTGTCTAAAAGAGGGAGCTGGCTGTGCTACAAGAATTCATGTTCCATCCTCCCCAGTCCCATCTGTGCCCCGGATGTCACCTGGAGAGACCGTTTCTGGAAGAGCAAGGCAGGGACAGGCCAAGGACAAAATGTGGTTGAGTCAGGCGGGAGCCATCCCCAGGGGGAGGGCTTCTTCCTGGTCTTCTAGCATTGTTCCAGATAACGGAGGGGTGTGGATTTGAACTTTCCTTTTCTGTGCTTTTAGAGGCTGCTTTGTGAGATTGCAAACGCTGTCTGAGACCTTTAGGAACTGTGCATGGCTACCTACCTCCGAATCCTTTTGAGTTGGAACCGGGAGACATTTGCTTCTCTCCCCAGGTTTATACTTATAATTTTAAGGTTATTTCTAATGGGCCATGTCGGAGAAGAAACAGAAAAAAAAAATCATTTTTCATGGAGTTCCCTTCCCCCTACCCAACATACACACACATTCACACACGCTGCAAATGGGAAAAATGTTTGAAATAGCGGCAGACTCTAATTACCCAGGTTGGAATAGGGCCAGGATAATGGTCATTGGATTCTCTTTCTTCCCTCCCCAGTTTCTTTGCTTCTCCCTTCTGTCATCTTTCCCCAACCATCAGGTGGGTGGGTGGGTTGCTGGCTGGCTGCTGGTTGGCAAACAGAAATAGTTTAGGAGCAAGTGTTCTTGGGGTATGTTCACTGAAGGATGAACCAGAGCAGCAAAGAATGATTTTTCTCTCAACGTTCAGCCAATTTACATCCAAGGAGAGCAGGTGGGGAGATGTAACGCATAAAGGACTGCAGATACAGAAATTTAAATCTGAGTGAGTGATAGTAAAGACTTTCCAAAGTGAAGAGCTGGAACATAGAAATTAAATAATCCTGAAGAAATATGAGCAGGATGGGAAGTGTTTGACTCAAAGAGCAGTAAATACAGGATACAAATATTCGTCACTGCAGACAATAAATCACTTCTTTCTGAGGGGGGTAGGAATGAACGCGGATGCTTTGAAAGAAAATGGATTCCACTGTGAAATGGGTAAGAGAGTAATTAAAACCCATGAAGTTGAAGACACCAGAAATTGAGCAACTTAAGTGAGCCAGGTGTGTTTAATTAACTAGCCTTTTCTTGTTTGGTGATATAGCCTTATGTTAGCAACATCACATTGTTCGTACAAAAAAAAATTGTGCTCGCAGATTAATTCAGTCTTCAAAGATACTCCCAGCAAGTGTTACGATTTGTAATCTGGATTTCAAAGCTGCAGTCTGTTGATGTTCAGACAGTTTAAGAGGATTTGTTCAATAAGCAGAGATTTGTCTTGCAACAAGACTGTCTGGGCCACCTACAGAAGAAAGCAAGCTAAACCTCTCAGACCTGCCTTTGAAGCACTCTTGCACCTGGCTGTCTCAGACCCACCATTGCACATGCATTGCTGGTTTCTTTTGGCTACATGATTTCTTTGCTCTAACTAGAATGGTCTCCGCACCACCAACGGCACCTGTCTGCCTGATTCTGGCCAATATACCTTGGGCGATGTTCTTTCTCCTGTCCGAAAAATCATTTTTCTTCAATCTTGGCCAGTCTATGTATGTAATTTTTCTTTGGGGCTCCCCATCTGGGATACACATCCTACGAAACACTTCTATTCTGGGATGACAGAACCTCCTGGTTGGGAGGGAGGTATCTTGAAGATTATCTACTGGAGCGCACCATGCATGGCACAGTGAGGTGAGGACACAGCCTTCAGAGCCTGAGCTCCATTCAGTAGCAGTTGCTGTATACTTAAGCCCTTCGCGAATTCATTAATGGTCACTGTTTTATTTATTTCGCATAGTCATCCAATGGGAGAAAAGTAAAGCACAGAAAGATTAATTGCTTGCTACACAAAGTAAGTAAGTGATCTGGAATCTATCCAACATCTATCCAACACCATGCCCAATGCATGCTGCTACTCTGGGCTCTCTAGATTTGGGCAACTTATTTTCATTCTTAGTGCCTTCTAGGCCATATCCATCAAATGTGGATAAGGATTAGAGACTACAACCATTAAACACCTAATACAATATTAGGTGCTTCCTAAATGGTAATTATAATGTTATTAGTAATCGTGTGACTATTTCACTCCTTGCTAGTTATCAGCTTCATCTGGGAGTTTATTAGAAATGCCAAATCTTGGGCTGGCCCAAGACCTACTGAATCAGAATCTGCATTTAACAAGGTCCGCAGGTAAGATTTGTATGCACCTTAAAGTTTGAGAAACATTGGGCTGGCCCATGCTTGTGCACCCAATAAGAACAAAACTTGCTACCTTTTTTCTTTACTCTTTATTTAGAAATAATTTCACTCTTACAGAAGTATGCCAAAAGTACAAAGAACCTTTTAGTGGAGAATGGTATTAGAATTTAAAAGCCATGTGCCAGGTGTGCTCAAGACCATAGGATTCATTCCAGCTTTCCTGCTTTTCCTATTTGTAACTCCCTTCTCTGATGGCAAAAACCTGATTCCATTATCCTCATTATGTGTGTGTATTTGCTCACTCCCTTTGTTTGGAACTAATTTTCTGATCTACTCATTGCCCCATTAGACTACCTTTCTTGTGTGGGTCCCATTCTCCCCTGCCTGTTCACCAT
The DNA here is from genome assembly GCA_004363605.1 of Indri indri. NCBI lineage: Eukaryota > Metazoa > Chordata > Mammalia > Primates > Indriidae > Indri > Indri indri. The sequence goes on along the minus strand of RJWJ010024558.1, from coordinate 3,533 downwards.
CCTACCTGGGGTTCTACTTGTTACTTCTTGGGGCAACTCCTTCTAGTCTAGAACAGTGGTTACCAAGAGAAGGTTCTTTCTTATGTGGAATCAAAGCCATACGCCTGTAGCTTCCTCTCCCACTCCTCCTCCTTGGGGGTACTGGGCATAAGTGTGCTCAGATATAACGTGCTGTGGTTGGAAGAAGCAGGGCCTGGAGCATGGAGACTTTTTCTATAATTGCTCCCTCTGAGAACTGCTCAAAGTTATTTCATCGCCCCTTGTCTATTTCCTGCAGAACCAGGGACAACATACCTACAGGTGGTGTCCAATTTACAATGGTTCAATTTAGGACTTTTCTATGCACTTTACAATGGGGCGAAAGCAATATGCATTCAGTAGAAACTGTACCTGGAATTTTGAATTTTGATTTTTTTCCTGGGTTATTAATATGAGGTACAATATTCTCTTGCGATGCTGGGCAGCAACAGTGCACTGCTGCTCCCATTAGCCACGAGACCACAGGGATGAACAACAGATACTCTACTGTGTTAGAAATGTTTTTTGAATATTGCGCTTTGTGTTTTTGCATCCCATCATGTCTATAACTTATGATGGGTTTATAGAGACATAATCGCATAGTAAATCAAGGAGATCTGTACTTGCAGGTAACTGAGGACCAAATGAGACAACAATATAAATGGCTTAGCAGAGTGCCTGGCTCATATTAAGGGCACAATAAAATGAGCTTCTCTTTCCTTCCCTCTTTCATTCCCTCCTGCCTTCTCTCGCTCCCTTCTTCTTCCTTCCCTCCCTCCTTCTTCCTTTCTTTCCTTCCTTTAGTAAAACGTTTGCTAAATACCTAATGTGTATTGCACAGCAGTGAACCTAAACAGACATGGTTCCTTTTCTCATAGAGCTTTCAGAATAGAGGATAAATAGGTATTTTTAAAATATTACGTAAATATTCAATTAAAAATTTTGGCAAGTATATGCTGTAGGCCCTAGGATACAGGAATGAGCTCAAGAGAGAGGAGTCCTTCTCTTGTGGATTTTATAATCTAGGGGATGAGAGAGACACTAAACAAGAAACAAATAAATAAAGGCGTAAGATGACATCAGATGATAACTAGTGCCAGGAAGAAACGCAAGCAGAGACTGGAGCTCAGTGAGGGAGGGGTCAGGGATGTGAGATGAGGCTGGAAGGGTAGCTCTGGCCAGGTCAAGTACAGCCTGGGAGGCAGAGCGGATTGTTCTGTGACATGTCACTATAGACACAATGTTTAGTCTTTAGAGGGCTTTGTTTCCCTGTCTGTAAAAGGGGGATACAAATATTTGCCAAACTGACTTCATGAGGTTGTTGTAAATATCAATCAAGATGAAATATAAGAATTTTGTAAAGCACAACATGATTTTAGTTGTCGTATCCAGTAGGCATTTGATAAAATTCTTGGTGGATGAAGAGATGAACAATAGAATAAGACAACAAAGGTGCAAAAGATGGCAGTCCTTTCTTTGTCATTCTTAGGAAAGAACAAGAGGCTCTTGGAAAAGGGCTACAAATTTGAAATCACAAGAGAAAAAAAGCTTTTTTAGCAGAGACGTAATGAATTTTTAGAACACATTTTCAGGGAGGCAGGTAGACAGCATTTAAATGGCTTGACAAAAACACTTTCTTTAAAATGCAGAAGTAAAAAGGTTAACAATTTGAATCTATCTTGACATTTCCAGAGTGTCAGCCCTAGGGCTATTTTCTTCCTTGCTTAGAATCATCATCTTTCACATTCGCTTGAGATTGCTATTTCCTGGGCTGGACCACCCGCTGCGGAGTGGAGGGTTATTGGGCAGCATCCACACCCCCCGTGCTGCTCTCTCCTCTTCCTTTCACTTACCCCATGTTATTGTGATCACATGGGGATCACCTGGACCACTGTAGTCTTGGACTGGAGCCTGTCCTTACACGTGCCACAAACATATTTGTTACACTGAGCAGGTCCTGTGCTCCAAAGGTATCTAGGTGACTCTCCAAGGTGCTTGGAAACCAGCATATTCAGTAATCTCGAGGAATTAGATTGGTCTTAGGGAAAATCAGGAAGAAGGCAAGGGATGTCTTTCATAATTTTATCTTATTTTTTTTTTAAAACGGAAACAAAAACAAAAACAAACTCCCATCTGGATAGCTTCCATTGGCTTATCCTGACCCATTCTCCATTTCCTTTTTTCCCTGTTCTGTGCCCCTGGAGGCTGACTTTTATGGGCTACATCAACAGAGCTACCATGACTGCTGGTGTTTGGCTGGGCTGCCTGAATGGGTCCCTAGCAGGAGATGGCAGAGAGAGAGAAGAATATTTTACTCTTCTCTCTGTAAGGTCTCTTCAGAATGATGTGTCTTGGCGTGAAGGTCACTGCCTCTCATGGGGGGTTTAACCCCAGGGGCTGGCTTTATCCAGCGGGATTGCTGGATCAAATGGTAGGTCTACTTTTAGTCCTTTGAGGTATCTCCATACTACTTTCCATAGAGGCTGAACTAGTTTGCAGTGTTACCAACAGTGTGTGAGTGTTCCTTTCTCTCTGCATCCATGCCAGCATCTGTTGCTTTGGGACTTTTTGATAAAAGCCATTCTCACTGGAGTTAGGTGATATCTCATTGTGGTTTTGATTTGCATTTCCCCAATAATTAGGGATGTTGAGCATTTTTTCATATGTTTATTGGCCATTAGTCTGTCTTCTTTTAAAAAGCTTCTGTTCATGTCTTTTGCCCACTTTTTAATGGGGTTATTTGATATTTTCTTGCTGATTTGCTTGAGTTCTTTGTAGATTCTAGTTATTAGCCCTTTCTTTGAGTATACAGCATCCACCTATTTTCTCCTATTCGGTAGGTTGTCTATGCGCTGTATTTATTGCTTACTTGTCAGGATCTGCACCTCTCACCACTCACAAAAATTAATTCAGTGTGTTAATGGATAATAGACTTAAAAAAATGCTCTTTTATTTGAGAAAAAAGGCCAAATGGGATTAGGAGATGGACAGGCAAGCTGGTGAAAAGGTGAGTTAGGCCAATCCTTAAAAATTTCTCAATCCACATTTGTTTCTGTTTTCCCAGCAGGCCCCTCTGCTGAAGAGGGAGTGGAGAGGGGGCATGTTTCTTCTCAGGTTGGTGGCACCCTATTTCTTTTTTTTTTCCTTTTTTTAATTTCAGCATATTATGGGGGTACAGATGTTTAGGTTACGTATGTTGCCCTTACCGCCCCCGCCCCCGAGTCCGAGTTTCAAGCATGTCCATCTCTCGGATGGTGCGCATTGCACCCTTTGTGTATGCACATACCCGTCCCCTCCCCTCTGCCCGACATCCAATAGATGTTATTCTTATATGTACACTTATGTGTTGATCAGTTAATACCAATTTGATGGTGAGTACATGTGGTGCTTGTTTTTCCATTCTTGGGATACTTCACTTAGTAGAATGCATTCCAGCTCTATCCAGGAGTATACAAAAGGTGCTATATCACCATTGTTTCTTAAAGCTGAATAGTACTCCATGGTATGTGGCACCC
>RJWJ010024557.1:0-24726 GCA_004363605.1 Indri indri | reverse complement strand
TCTCAGAGACTCAGGCTTTGCATCTGTAAAATGGGGATTATATCTCTTGAATTTATGTTAGAATTTACTGAAATGATAATAAATCATTAGGCACTAAATAGGTCCTCAGCACTAGTTAGCAAACCAACACCCTCTTTAAGTTCAAAAGACAGAATGCTCATTTATCTATCTTAACGAGGAGAAAAGTGAAGAGGAAGGGAAAAGGGAGGGGAGAGAAAAAAGGAAGAAAAGAAAAGCAGAAAAATCTCCAATCGCAAGGGTATCAACAGAGGAAAGAACGCAGGGAAGCAGGTCATTTATGTTTCTAGGATGCTGATGTTTGTGGCATCCACGTGGTTCTTTGACTCCGATGTCTCTCCCTGGGTTCTCCCTGTTTATTTCCATGTAGAGGCAGGGCAGAGCCCGAGTGCCGCTCTGGAGGTGGCCGCCCCTGTCCTCCCAGGGCTCTTCTCTGCTTCTACCGGGCCCCAGGGGGAAGGAAATCCCAGCTCTCCACTTCCCAAGGTCAGAGTAATTGAAATTCTCTGTCTGAAGCCCAATTTTCCAGCTGAGGACTCTTACAGTTGTCAAGACATAAAGACCCAAAATGGGCACTTTTCAAGATGACCAGGAGTGTATAATTAGTTGATTAAAATTGTCAAGATGTTACTTTTGGTTAGTTAAAAGATGTATCAAAATCATTCTGTTGTTTAAGGGTAGGCTCTGTGTGCATGCACCCGCATGCTAGAGCAGAGCCAGCAGACGGATGACTAAAGTGGCAACTTTGCCACAAAGAAACATCTGTATTACAGACCACTCTGGCAGAGGGCGATCCTGGGCATACTCTGGAATGGCAGAAGATGCAACCTGAGGTGTCCCTGGCCCTCCCTCATCCTTCTGCAGCTCCCACCTCCTGCAAGAAGAAGCCCATTGATCCTTCTGGTCTGAGCAGAGAACCAGCCTCTCCCTCCTGTCTGAAATTCAGACAGGCAGACATCAGTCTCTCCAGTTATTAACAGGGGATACTGGGTATCTGATTTAGCCTGGGTTTGCTCATCCAGGGGATGGGGATCACACTGATTGCCACGTGGATTTGTTCTGAAAATTAGTAGGATCCAACAGATGAGAAAGTGTCACTGCAGTGAGGGCTCATAACAGAGGACATTAATTTCATGCTCAAATCACAGTCGGTCCCTGCCTTGCCTCCTACTCAGCCCTTTTTTGTGAATGATGTTGAGAGAGCAGAAGAAGCTGAGTGTGGCACTTTGGGACACTTCACCGTCAAGCTCAAAGAATCCAGTGCTGTCACTATTGCCACTACACCATGCGGAGCGGAAGAGAAATGACAAAGAAGGTTTGGTAGTCAGCTAGACCTGAGTGTGAATTTTATCTCTGCCTTAATAGACATAAGACCTGGGTCAGGGCCCTCTTTGAACCTCAGTTTTCTCTTCTGTAAAATGGGGCTAATAGTACAAATGTGCAAGGCTACCGTGAGGCTTACACGGTGTCTCTCACACAGTGGAAAATAAATTAACCATTGCTAATTTTACAGGAAAATATATTCAAGAATTATTTGACGTGCTCCCCACAATTTCTGCACTTTCCAATCCTCTCTCTCTCTCTCTCTCTCTTTCTGTCTCACAGGCACACACACACACACACACACACACACAGACGCACACCCCCTTGCGCTCACAGTGTATATGTTTCTGCATTCTAAGACCTTTCAGGCCCACACAAGCAAGCAGATGGAAGGCACCCATTACTTTGGAGAAGACCTGCCATAGCCGACCCAGAGAAGTGAGACATCAAAGTTTTTGGCATTTGAGTTTCGAAAACTGTCATTTAGATGTAAGTTAAAAGAAAGATTTAGAGAGATGCATGGTCAGGCAGTCTTGTCTCCTCCCTAAGATTAAAAAATAATAATAATCAACCTCCGAGGCGGGTGTTACAGGCTGAATTATATTTGCCTAATATTTATATGTTGAATGTTGAGGCCCCCACGGCCTCAGAATGTGAATGCTTTTGGAGATACAGCCTTTAAAGGGTGATCAAGTTAAAATGAGATTGTGGTGGTGGCCGTCATCCGACATGACTGGCGTCTCCCTTATAAGAAGAGATCAGGACACAGACACGGGAACTGAGGAAGGCCGTAAGAGGACACAGTGAGAAGGCAGCCATCTGCAAGCCAAGGAGACAGGCCCCAGAAGAAACCGACCGTGTTGACACCTTGATCTTGGACTTCCAGCCTCTTGCACTGTGAGGACATCGTTCCTGCTGTTCACACCCCCCAGTCTGTGGTGCGGCCTGTTATCCTACTGCAGCAGGAAAGGGAAAGGAAATCAGAAGAGGAAAATGGTAAAGGGAGGTTCCTTGTGAACCCCAGAGAAGCGGTCTGTACCTGCCGCATCCCTATGGGATGTGAGGTTACGGGAGAGAGCAGTACGACTCCTCAGCAGGTGTGTGCAATGTGAGGACCCGGCACCCTTCTGTGCCTGGAGGTGGCGAGCCCCCCACCTGGGAGAGCAGGACATGGCCACGGGTGGGGACCCAGGCCCCTCACTCCCCATCGGGGTATGGAGCATGGATGCTTTGCCTGCGTAGCACAAGGGGCAGGGCTGTGACCCAGAGAGCAGGGGGTATAGACAGGCCTGGGGCAGGGTAAAGGAAGCAGCCGCGGGACCGTGGCTGGGAGTGCAGATGGCTCAGCAATGCCAGAGACCACCCTCCCAGCGCTGGGGGGCTGCTACCTGTGAAGCTGAGACCCGACCCCAGGGAGAAGAGGGAAAAGGCCCAAACCCACTGGGCTTACTCTAAAGAAGAAAGGTTTGGGGTTTTATCTTTAGGGAGAAAAGAGAGCCAGACAGAAACTGAGTTTACTGTGGTAGGCTGAATAATGCCCTCCCTGACCCCAAAATGCTCACATCCTAATCCCCATAATCTATAGATACAGGTTTTTCCTTACATGGAAAAATGGATTTTGTGGGTGTGATTAAGCTAAGGATCTTCAGATGGGGAGATGACTCTGAATTATCTAGGTGGGCCACTGCCGTCACCAGGGCTCTTGTAAGAGTGAAGCAAGAAGGTCAAAGGCAATAGAAGGTGACGTGACAACAGAAACAGAGTGACGCGGCCACCAAGGAATGCTGGAGTCCTCTAAGAGCTAGAAGAGGCAAGTAACAGATTCACTCCTGAAGCCTCCAGAAGGAACCAACCCTGGTGGCATCTTCGTTTAGCTGCTAGATTCAGGTAGGAATTCTGACCTCCAGGTAAGAATTACTAAGAGAATGCATTTGTGTTAAGACATTAAATTTGTGGTAATTTGACATAGCAGCAATTGGAAACAAATACACTTAGTTACAGAAAACTAAAGAAGGCCGTCTTCCCTCTGCGGATTCCATAATGTTCACGTGGTGACAGCTGTTTCTTGACAGCACCGTAAACACCTTTGCACAACCAAGGTCCTCGGTGCCCCTGGGCAGTGCAGAGGCTGACCGTCACAGAGTGAGTCACCTGGGCAGGGTTAACTGCAACTAGTCCTTGCCACTGTCATGTGGACAAAAGTGGGTTAGAGCCCCGTCAGCATCAGAGTAGCCGCATGGCGGCTCAGGGACTCACGGAGAAGCCGCCCCGCCTCACCTACAGCTTGTCTGTGCTCAAGGTGGGACTCAGGGTGAAGGAATGGGTGTGAAATTATAGGGTTCTTGGCCTAATCTGATAAAACAAAACTATTCCAGGAAATTATTAACCCCTGGTGGTTCTATGGTGGGCATCCATTTGGACTTCACACCTCCCGGCAGCACGCTGGCATTCCTGTTTTTCTAAGGAAGGAAATGAGTGCCAGGGAGATTGCAATGACTAACCTAATGGGGTATGGGTGGTATTTGTACCAAGGTCCTCTGATGACAATTCACCCCTTTCTGTACAGGGGATATAATGCTGTCTCTGAATGCAGACACCCCTGGGTTAGAATTCCTGTGCACCCTCGCACAAGGTGCTCCAGTTGTTTAAGCCTCAATTTTGTCTTCTCTGAAACAAAGGAGGCCCACAGTGAGCCTTAAATTGATGAGTCTGTGTCACAACCAAACATCGCTGTTGAAACCACAGTGGGTTTGGTCCAGGTCTAGTGGCTCACAGCACAAAAATCCAGTTATTGAGACAATGAGGATTGCCGAGGAAGAAAGGAGTATTTAATATGACAGATGTCAGGAGGACAGGAGAAGAAACTGCCTCAAATCTGTCTCAGACTAAGGGCTATCTTGGGATTTTAAAGGAGGGGCCATGTGCCTTGGGCAGGTCATGGTGAATCTCCCAAGGGGCTACAGGCCTTGGGCAGGTTACGGGGATGTGAACCTTGGCATCAGCAAGTCTGCCCTGGGGCCTTGGGAATCTCGGCTCTTTCGTCCTGAAGAAAATCCATCATTTCAGGGGTGTGGTGGCTCACACCTATTATCCCAGCACTTCGGGAGGCCAAGGCAGGAGGATCACTTGAGGCCAGGAGTTGGAGTCCATCATTTCTGGGAAACATCTCAAAGGGTTAAGTGGTTAGTTAAGGGATAAGGCTATAAAAAACATATAAGGGCTCACGGAGCTGGTTACAACACGCATGTGGCTGATCCTATCAAGTGCCCAATAAACATTCACTTTTATTGGGAAATTATGTGTTTAGGAGTTGACATATATTCCATTTCATTGCAAATATTGGCTCAAGGGGACTTTTTGAAAATTGTTACTTGCGGTAAGTTGTTGTCAAGACCCTGTAAGAACTCACTAGTTTCCCTTTCTCAGCAGAATCCACGCCACCTTTCAATCAAATCAAACCTTGCACTTACACGGTCCCTGTCTCTAGAAACTGCCCTTCCATCTTGCCCCACGGCACCCGCCTCACTCCTCCTTCAGCTCTCACACTTTTCTGTATTCTGCTGGAATTAGGTCCATCTTTCTGGTTCGGTGGCGAGCTCCTTTGGAGGACCAAATAAATCCAACTCGGCTGTATATGTTTATCCAGGCATCCTATCATTAAAAAAACGCATCACCCAGGATTCAGAAAACAGAAGCCACACTAGGTATCTCAAATGGAGAGGATTTAATGTGAGGAGCCGGCAAACTGACAGAGCAAGTAGGAAATCAGTATCACCCAGAGACATAACTGGATTATACACGCAGTAAGTGGCCGCCCCTGGGGGGTCGGAGAACAAGAGGGAAGTGGTGGGAAGTCCAGAGGGGCAGACTCCTGAGCTGAGGCCCCGCTGGCTGCCACGTGTGTCTGAGGAGCCATGAAAAGGCAAGCTCGGGAGCGAGGAAAGAAGGTGGAGACGGACCCGGTTGCCGCTGCTGGAGCAACGCTGACGAGGAACAAGAGCAATCAAGAATTATGTTATTTTCTCTCCTCCCACCTTCCTATCTCCCTCCTGTGCCTCCCCTTGGTGCAACTCAACAGGAAGCCAGGGACACGGCAGCCTGGGGAGTGCAGTTCACAGAGCCCAGCCCAGCATCAGGGAACAGAGCAGAGGAGGGTTTCTTTGGGGCTGAGAGCCAGTAAGCAAGTAACCACCATAATAAGGATTTATGGAGCTTCTACTCGGGGCTGAGTTCTCTGCTCAAGGTCATGTTCACTGCCACAAGCCTTTATCCCAATTTTTCCATTGACCTGATGTTTCTTAAAGAAGGGAGTACATCTTCCTTCCAATATTGAAACTTGGGGTGCATGGGCATAGCATAGTATAATACATGGCCAGTTTGGGTCTCCATCACATCTGGATTCTGGTTCCATCTCTGCTCCTTGTTAGCCAGGTGACCCAATCTGGTACCGAGACTTCTCTAAGCTATCTCCTCCTCCCCTACAAATGGTGTGCTTCCTCTCTGAAACAAAAGAACAAAAGAAATACACAAAAGCATGTTTTCCAAGTTGGCTGAGTTAGCCCTGCCTTACTGGACACAGAGAGCCAGGGACTCTGAGGCAGAAACATTTACTCTGGTGACCCAGAAATCACAGGATTGCAACTGAACCTCCTGCCTTCAGACAGGACCCCAGACACTGGACTGCCAGATTTCACACATTTTGCCCAGACAGGAATTGAGGTAGGTGCTGCCTTTGGTTCCCAAGATTGCCGAAGATAAAGTATCATCCAACAGCAATAGATAATTCTTATTGAATAGAAGAGAAAGGAAAGAGACAGCCAGGTATCTTTACGGTTTACACAGTCACTGGAAATCTGTCACAGATGTGTCATTTTATGCCACAGTTCTGCAGCAGAGAAACAAAGAGCAAAGGAATTAGAATAAAACAAACCAGCATATGGAATAGTGCCAGGCACTATGCCAGCACTTTTATGGACGTTATTTCGTTTAGTTCTTGCAACAGACGTGTGAGGTCAATACTACCATCCCCATTTTCCAGATGAGAAAATAAAAGTCTAAAAAGATGAAATGTTTGCCCCAAGATTCCACCAACCTTTTCAGAACCTGGGCTCCAGCTGAGAACTGCCAGACATAACATTTTGTCCTAGTCTGGACCTGTACAGAATGCAGCATATGATGCCATAAGGTCCATAAATTATTGGACCCTCGCTTTTCTCCGTGGGAAAGAGGTGACCTCTAAGGGCATTGCCAGCTCAACAAGCTGTTGGATCTGTGCTGATCACTGAAAATATGGGGGTCCAGAGAAATGCAGAAAACCAATTGCATGAAGACTGCTAGTGCAGCCAACATGCAAAGCTTTGCAAGCAGAGGCATGTTACATTTTTTTCCCTTCCCAAGTTGTAGAAACCCTTGCATATGGTTGTCTTTATTTTAATGTGCATGAATAAAATATATGCTTGTGAACTGATGTAGTCCGCGGGCTTTTGAGATCAAACAGTTTTCTACTCCAGGTGAAATGTGGGAATGACAGATAATGTTGTCAATATGCTATATTTTTGTTAGGTTGAACAAACATGGCCATAGCAATCATTTTCATCATATATATGTGTGTGCATTTTTGTCTGTGTGTGGGAGGTGTATTTAAGAATAAGATTTAAGGAAAAAAATCAATAAATGCAAAATTTTCCATAAAACCTTCAGTGAGAAATATCCCTCCCTCTTCCTCATGTATATTAAAGTGAGCAGAATTTGCTGACTTGCATAATGCAATACCGAGTGATTACTGGGAGGTATCTGAGGTGATTAAATAACCACAGCATTCGGAGGTACCTGGAAATAAATATCCTCATTCGAAAGCCATGCAGTCAGTAGACTGCAATGGAAGGGTTCTTTGGGTATTGGAGACTTCACCTCATTCCTTCTTCACCATAGAAAAGCAGCTCTGATTTGTGGGCTGTGAGCAATGTTACACATTGTGTGTGAATAGCATATGAAATACAAAATGTATTTATATTAATATATAATGAGGTAACATTAGTGAGGTGAGTGCAAACTTTGGAGTCAGACAGATGCCGTATTTGAATTTGGTCTTGGCCTCAGGTAAATAACCCAACTCTTACAAGCCTAAATATTCTCATGTGTGTAGTGGAAATAATTATGGTCAGCAGAGTGTCTACTCTTTAAATTATAGCTATTATTAAGTTTGTGCAACAATAATAACAGTGTGTCTTTTACTGAGTGCCCATACTAGAAAATCTGCTGAATTCATTAATTATTTTAATTCTCACAACAGCTTCATGTTAGCGATGTTTCCATTTTGCAGAGATTAATATTGAAGTTCAGAAAGGGTAGCTACTGGATTTTATTAAATTTAAGGTGAAATTCATTGAAAGATATGCCATTAATTTATGTACTACAAAGAGAAAAATATATGCTGACAATTCTTGTTATAAAATGTCATCAATTGTAAGATGTGTTCTATTTCAGATGTTAAAATATTTCTTAAACTATTGCCTTAGAATCAATAAACTATGGTAAATTGCCTAGCATCACAACTCTATTAACTGGCAGGACCAGGGTACAAACGCAAGGCTTCAGAACAAAGAACAGGGGACTTGTTCCCAAGCCAGGATAGTATCTAGCACAGCATGGAAGCCCTGTAAATATATACAAAGTAAGAGAGTATGTGTCCCATACTTGTATACTTTGTTTTGCACGTTACAGAATATGAAATCTCAAACCACATATCCCGTGTGTGTGTATACATAATTTACTTTTCAGGTCAGCTCCCACTTAAGGATTTTTAAAAAATAATCCCGAAACAAGAAATAATTTAATTAGGTATGCATTTTTGAGAAAAAGAAATCTGGGAATTCTTTTGGAAATGAAAGGTAGAGATAAGAGCAAGTTAAGTTGCTGTTGCTGTTGTTTCTGAAAAGATTATCGTTCAGCCCCGGGATTGTAAAATAGACCAGTCTCTGTGTCCTGGAGCCAACGGAGCCAGATGTATGTCACCCCTGCCGAGGAACCACACTGCCCGGTCTGTTATGGGTTAAAATCTCCGCTTTTTAAAATACATACAGGAATAGCTTCAGGCAAAATAAAAATACCAATTTGTAATGGCCAAGCTCCCCTGAGGTATACAAAATATTGGGACTGACTTGCTGAGTTATAATGAAACTAAGGCGGACTTGGAAAAGAATTGAAGTTGACATAAAACACGACCAGTTTAACTAGTAGGAAAGAGACTAACAAAGGAGGTTGACTAGATAATTCAATTCCAAACTGATAGCATTTTTAAAACATCTATTTTTTGAAAACCTGCTGTGTGCGTGTGCCAGCAAGGAGGAAAGCACCGGCCCTGTCCTCAAATACCCCGACAGCCCGTGTGTTGCAGGCAGGAACCCCACAGATGCTCATGCTAGTTTCCTAGTTGGTAGGTCCGTGCCCAGGTTGGGCACAGTGAGCCACAGTCATCATTACCTACACAGAGGCCAGCGGTTCCTCCCAAGGCACAGAATCACTGGAAAAGCAGTTAATTATTTTTTTAGCCCAAACTCAGAAAATCAAGACAAGGAAAATAGCTGTTTTTGTCCTTTCAGAAATTATGAAAAGACACCAATAACTATACTAAAAGTACTTTGTAAGCATACAGAGAGGAGGATGATGGTGCTAGAGTTCGCAAAGGACATTCACACGCACGGCTTTGCTTCATCTTTGGCACCAGCCTCCCAGGTTGGTAGAGCCGGGGTTCCCCTACCCCGCTCCTCATTTAAAGATACAGAAACTGAGGCCCAGAGGGGAACTGACTCATCAGGGGTCACCAAGACTTGGAAAGTGACTCTCTCCCTCGGAGGCCAGGTGTCTTTCGTACCCCCACCCCCACCCGTGCTCACTCTGAGATGTGAGAGCATCCTACCGTAGCCACGGTAATCCTCAAATCCGGCTTTGTTTGATAGGGATGAGAGTAAGGCTTCGGGAGATTTGACCAGCTATAGTTCACGTTAGCACCACTTGAGCTAAGAGGGAGACTTTGGGGATGACGGAGAAAAAATATTATCTCAAGTGGAATTTAACCAGAGCCCAGGAACCGAGAACTCCATGGGAGAGGAGGGGATGGGAGGAACATCTGTGGAAGCTGCTCTGTGCCAGGACCCTTTATAAATGTCTCACGCTCGGTCTCCACCTGGCCCAGGAGGCGGCTCTGGCTCCATGAGGTTAAGTGCCTGACCCAAAGTCATCAGCCAAGCAGGGCTGAGGCACTGTTTTAGAGTTGAAGCTCTAGCCTCTGACCAGTCCTGATTGCATTCCAGGCTGTTCCAAAGAAGCCACCCGCCTCCTGGCTGAATGACTGGGATGGAGGAGACATTGAAGTCTCTGGCCTGGGTTCTCTCACACCCTAATGGGGCCTCCCCAGGAAAGATCTGATATGATCTGTGTCCCAGGTGACCTGGAGTTAGGCCCCAGCTTCCCTAAAGGCACCTTAAAAAGGTTTCAGCTTCTCTGGACTCTCACTAAATCTGAGACAGGGAGGAGCTTAAGGGAAGGAGAAACTTCTGGATGTGTTCGGCAGAGACGATTGGCAACATCAGCCCAGGCCAGTGAGGTGGACTTCAGCCTCGGCCTCTGCATCACTAAAGAGTTTTAAAATAAAATAGGAAGGCCTGTGAAAGTGGTGTTTCTCCTTTTTTCCCCTATTCTGAAAGATATGCCCAATAAATAGCACACAGAACATAAATATAAAGTAGAGAGAAAGGAACTGGTTTTGGCACCCAGTATAGTCAGATCACATCAAGAACAGCAAGCGTAACCAACCTTTCCTTCCACCCCACTCTGGGAGACCAGGAGCCTTAGAGCAGACACCTGGGCTGTTCAGCTCGTGGTGCCCTGAAATCTTACCCTAATATGCCCAGGCGGACATTCTCTGGGAGAAAAGGTGAAGCAGGCCCAGTCGGCCAACTCCTAAGTTCCCGCCATGTCCTTTCTCTCCCTGTTTCTCTGCCCTTTTCTCTCTCATTCGCTATTTCTTAGAACTCCCTAAGTTTTCTTGATTTCAGGGGTACAACAAGCTGCAGAAAACCCTTTAACGAAGCCCCATTCATTCAGCCTGGGCAGAATTTCCACACAGCCTGGGGTCCGGCCCTTTCCTCCGTGACGACAGAATGCCCACTCCGATGCTGCTCGACAGCCGCGAGACGAGGTTATGCCACCCAGCCACGAGCCCAGAACGCAGACATCCAGGTAGGTCATTTTGGTTCCATTATGAATGTGGACACTGTCTCCATAGCTCCTTCCTAGGAAGAAAAAAAATTATTTTGTTTTGTGACTTGGCCCAGTTTTGTTTTTGCCTCTCAAATGTAGACAGACATGTTTGTCTTGCTGTGATCGCAGAGAAATAAAAATGCAATAGGCCCGTGAGCATGGTCAGTTTACCTTTGTTTTTCCTTTTCTAAAACTTGTGCTCAGCATAATATGGAAGGCAAAAAGAAATAGAGAGAAAATAATGAGGTCTCATTACCCAATCTTACTTAACTTTACTCCAGGATTGCATTTGCCCAGCTTTTCTCTGATATGTAGCGTCACTTGTTTCCTATTCATGAATAAGCTTATTTGTTTAAGCCACAAGGTTCCCTTGTGAGATAAATGTTTTTTTTATGATTTTTAAGGTAACACATGCTTGATGCAGAAATTGGTGAAAATAAAAGAAAATATAATACAGAAAACTCCCAAACCACTGCCAAATGTATCAGGTAGTTAACCACTGCATATTAATGGTCCAATATTCATCCTGCCCACTCCTTTTGCAAGTTTTGAGTATAAATAAATTTGTGTCAGTGAACCAGCTCACTGAAAGTGTGGGTTTTGGAGGCAGACCTGAGAATGACTCTCAACTCCACAGCGCTGTGTCCAGGAGGGAAGGACTCTGCGGCTCCAGCCTCTATCTCCTCACACGTCAGAGGGGATATTACTGCCTATTCCCTAGATCTCGGTAGGAACTAGTGAGATTGATTCATGGAAGACTATGTTCAGGAGTGTTGTTAATATCGTTGCTATTTTTCTTTCCACAACGTTATATATAATCCCACTAAGATTATACACTATAAACATATTGTACGTACAATTTTCCATGTACGATCACATTAAGAGAATTTCCCTATATTGCTAAAAATATTTGTAATAAAAAGGTCTTTGAAAAAATAATTCTAAATTCTGTCTACTCTTCCAGGAATTGGCTATACTAGCAATATATCCAGCTGCCCCTGCATGCAGCTAAGTTCCTAATCTTTCCCAACCGTATGATAGCCCCGTGGATGCATTTCCCCCTTCCCTTCAATACTTACAAGGTTCCTAGAAATGGATTCATATAGTAGAGGTACGATCTTTATGTCAGACAATATGGAGAACTTAAAGTTGGTGATATGTATTGCAGATTTACTTTCCAGAAATGCAATATATATTTCCACTCCCACAGCAATAGGTGAGAGATCTTGTTTCTCTATGGAGCCCCCCAAACCCCATTTGTAGCTGTTCCTCCAAACCTGGAGATTTAATTTGTTTCGAGTCCAGAAACTGGTCTCTCTGGGGCTCCTGGAGTGACTGATTTTGCCCAGTAATGGCCAATCTCTTTGTTTGGCTTAACTGGCCACATTAATCAAAGTGGCTACTCTGGTGTCCTCAGCAGTCCTTCTGTGAAAGGGCTCTGCACCTCTTCTGTCCAGAACAATGGGTTCACAAAGGGACATTAACACAAAAGTCAACCTTGCGTAAAAACACAATCTGCCAAGAAAGGACATCTTCGAAGTGCTTGCCATCAGCCTGCCAGTGTGCTAGGTGCAATTGTCGGTTTATTTAATCAGAAGTTTGAGTCCATCCTGACTCTGCCACTCATGATCTATGTGATCTTGGGGGATGTGTTTGTCCTCTCCCTGACTCAGTTTCCTTGCTGATAAAATGGGAATGAAAGTGTTAGTAGATACGGTCCAGGATGAGCGGAAAGTTAAATGAGCCAATCCCCGTACACAGTGAGAACAGTGCCTGGCATACCATGGGTGTTCAACAATGCGCAGTTGTGTTGCTGTTACTGGTCCCCAGATCAGAGATTTTACTTTGGTCTCCATGCTTGGCTCTCGGTGGCTGATTTTGCACAGCTAAGAACTCCTTTACCTTGGTCTTGGCCAAGCAAACCCACCTGTGACCCCGACTCACTGGTTTTATCGTCTGGGTCAGACCCAGCCACTCACCCCTTTCCTGAGTCCCTGCTTTAGCTTTCTACTGCTCCCTCCCCTCCCCCATCACCAGGCAAACCCTTGCTCATGACTCAAAACCCAGTCAAAAAGCCTGGTCTTTTCTCAAGTCCTCCTCCGTGTTCCTCTATATTCATGTGCTCCTAGAATTCTTTATTCAGCACATTTTATCCTAATTGCAGGTTTACTTGTCTGGCTCTTGCTTAGGCACAAAACCTACAATTTATTTTTCCTCTAACATGAGACCGTACCATGATGCACATAATAGGTGCTCACTAAATGATGTTTCTGCCAATAAATATCTACTTCATCCTCCTGGAGTCTGATTTCAAACTTGTAGAGAAAACTCGGATTTGGCTTCTCTCACTGGGGACATGATTCTAAGCCCTTGTTACCACAATCCCCATTTGTTCTCCTGCCCCTGGTTTTCATGTGAAATGAAAAGTGAGTGTACAATGTGGCATGGAATGAAAGCCAAGCCAAAACTTGAGCCCCGTGGACGAACTTCAAACAGGGACTTGAAACATGCAAAATCAGAACCAGCTTGGCCAGGACAGGGGAGAAGCCGCTCGGCACTCGGTAGCTCTCTCAGATGTTCTGGAAACACACTTTGATTTCATATATTTTGAATTAAATGGATTGGAATTCAAAGCCAAAGCCAGCATACCACATTTCCTTTGGTCAGAAGTGAAGTGTGAAAACAGTGTTTTGAATTCTCGGTCGGGTGCGCGGCTCTGGGTTTGAAGTGTGACAGACTGTGGAGGTTTGGGGTTACTGGAAATTTCAACGTTCCATTGGCCCAGTCTTCCAAAGAAATCAGAGAAATTGAAAACAAGGAGTCGTGCGGTATTGAAGTATCAGAACAGCATCGGTGAGGATTCCCCCAAGCTCTGTGAATTGCCTTAGACTCAAAATCATTCCCGTCGTGGGTGCCACAGACTATCGGTAAAGTTGCTGATGGAACAGACGGCAAAGCCTTTGTAACTCTTGTGCCGTAGGAGTTCTAGTCAGCAGAGATGGAGAAGGCACTCCTTCCCACAGCCCACAGAAACAAAGTTGGGAAGACGCACGCATGTTTGTAAGGCAACCTATTTAGAATGGGGTATGGTGAGATACTCAAAATGGACACTCCTTAGGGCAAGGAAATTTGTCTGCCTTTTAAAATTCAGCTTTTGGAATTCACTGTATTGTAAAATTTCTGAATTTTTGTAAGTATATGGCCATGGATTATTATATTCAATAGCTGCTTTTTACTCAGCCATAGACTTGGAGCCTTATTTCATAATAACGTGAGAAGCCACCCTTCTCCTCCTACCAAGAAAACAAAAATGCAGGACCAAGTATAACAAAGAAAAGGTAAAGGAGCATAGTTCAGTTCAAGGGAAGATAAATTTTAGGTTTTAATAAAGATGAAACTCAGAGCCAAACATAAGTGGTGACCTTCAGGGGTTGGATCTGCAAATAAATTTTAGCGTCTGGAAATTTAATGCCCATTTTGGGGCAAGAGATGGGGCCATAGTCTTTTAGGATAATCCAAGGCATCCTTAAAGTAAGTGTTTGAAATGATTAGAGACAATTGAAAGACTAAAACAATAAGAAAACAATGGGGACTGTGATAAAAGAATAATAAGATTAGAAAGTAACCATATAGGACTTGTAGAAATAAAAATTACAGTTGTCAAAAATGAAATCCAATGGCCATGTTTTGACTTTTAGTGATGGTAGAACAGCTTGGTTGAACTAATTCTCTTACAATAACAATTATAAAACCTATAAAAGAGAAAAAAGAAAAACTCCAACTCATTTGAAGCCACTGGAGAGAAACCATTAACAGGCAAAAACTGGACAGAAGTCTGTTCTCGAAAGACAGAAACTGAACTGGGTGAGATTACTGTGCTTGTGGCTTTTTGCTTGAGAGAATTCTCCTGTCTGGGCAGCGTGACCCAGGAGAAAGCCATTGTCTTGCTAGCTTCGTGTGTAAGGGCGAAGGCATTAGGACGGCCAGCATGGCTTAACAATAAGGGAAGAAATCCTGAAAAGCAGGGAGGAGATGAACCTGCCCAAATACTTGGCCAACTCCTGAACTATTTACACACAATCGAGAGACATTCTCGCAGTCCTGGCTAAAGTGGCAGTTGAAATGCAAAAGAAGTGAGAGAACAGTTGTGATGCTACTCACCAGGGGAAACAGAATTGGGAGTCTTACTCCAACCAAATTAACTAACTGCTAGAAAAGAAATTTATATTTCTCATAAGAATATAGTTGAATCTAGTGTCTCTACAATGCATAATATAATGTCTAGGATACAATCAAAGATTACTAGATATGCAAAGAAACAGGGAAATACGACCACAGTTAAAAAAAAAAACAATTAATATGAATTGTCTCAGAGATGACCCAGATTAGTGAATTAACTAACAAGTACTTGAAACATTGATAAACCATGTGGGCCTATTAGGCCACATTTTAGTTTTTGAGTTTCTATTCTCAAAAATTGTATCTATTTGGAAAAATTTATATTTTGTGGTTTTTGTCTTAGCAATCTTCCAAATAACAAAACATTTTTTAAAAAAATTTAATAGAATAAAACTCACCGTACCTCTCTCTCTTGAAATTACCACATGGGGCCATTAAACTCATTTATAAATTTAAGATACATGATAGGATATATGTGGTCCTGTTTCTCATGTGTCTAAAACATTCGGCTCTTTCATCATCTGGAGGGTTATTTTTGTCATTACTTATCAGTTATTCCAAATTATGCCAATAGAGTCTAAAATAATAAAAAGATACTTTTTAAAAAAATGATGGATTAGTATAAAAGAATAATAGTGAAATGAATTATCACTATTACAAAATATTTTAGTATCTATAATTGCATTAAATAGAAATGTACTAAACACTCTAAATAAAAGATAGAGATATCCAGATTGGACCTAAAAGCATAACTAAGCTATATATTGGCTACAAAAGATGAACTTTAAATACAAATACAGATATAATTTGAAAGTAAAAGAATCAAAAAGTAAATACTATGCAAACTCAAACCATAAGAAAGGTGAAATGCTATGTTAGTATCAGACAAAATGGACTACAAAACAATATTATCTGATATTGATATATCTGATATTGTATATCAGATATATCTGAATATCATTTGATCAAACATGGACATTTTATAATAGGAGTCAATTCATTAGGAACACACAAAAAATTTATAGGCATCTAACAACAGAAATTCCAAGTTTAAGAATTTACAGTTACTAGACAGAAATATCAGTAAAGATATAGAAGATGTTAACAAAAATATCAACTACATTGATATTTGAATACTGAATTGACATTTATAAAGTAGTAAACCCCAAAATTGCAGAAGTCATATTATTTTAAAGTGTGTATGGACCATTCACCAAGATAGATCATATGCTGTGCCATAAAAAGCTTAAATCAATTTCAAAATAATAAAATCTTAAAGAACATATTCTCTGATCATAACAAAATTAAATTAAAGATTATTATAAGATATCCAGAGAAGTCCCAAATATTTAGAAATTAGGCAATACGTTTCTAAATAACTGTTCAAAGAAGAAATCACAAGGAAAATTAGAAAATATTTTCAACTGAGTTATAATGAAATCACAATTTAAAAAAATTTGTGGGATGCAACTAGAGCAGTGCACAGATAAAAAATTGTGATATGCTTATATTATAGAAGAAGAAAGTTCTAAAATTTCTTATCTAAATTTCTATCTTTAGAAGTTAAAAAAGAAGAGCAAAGTAAATCCAAAATAACTAAAAAGTGAAATAAAGATAAGAGCAAAAATTAATGAAGTAGAAAACAGATATCAAATAAAATTGAGACAAAAGTTGTTTTGTTTGAAATTATTAGTGTAGTCAGTAAAGCCCTAGCAAAGATAATTTTAAAAAGTAAAAGAAAAAACAAATTTCCAATATCAAGAAAGAATGAGAAGATATCATTAGGAATGCTATAGACTTTAAAAGGGTAAGAGAATATTAAGGACAATTTAGATAAAATGGACAAAATCTCTACAAAACTGACATAAGACAAAATTTAACCTCTGAAATCCAAATATATATACACAATTGACTCTTGAACAACATGAGTTTGAACTTTTCAGGTCTACTTATAAGTGGATTTTTTTTTCAATAAATGCTTTGATAAATGTTTTGGAGGTTTGTAACAATTTGAAAAAACTCTCAAAACATCTGTATAGACCAGAAATACGGAAAAAATTAAGAAAAAGTTATGTATGTCATGATTGCATAAAATATATGTAGATACCAGTCTATTTTATCATTTATTATCAAAAAATATACACATATCTATTATAAGGAGTTAAAATGTATCAAAACTTACTCCACAAACACTTGCAGACCATACATGGTGCTATCTGCAGTCAAGAGAAATGTGAACATACATAAAGGTGCAGTATTAAATCATAACTGCATAAAATTAACTGTAGCTCATACTGTACTACTATAATAATTTTGTAGTCACTTCCTGTAGCTATTGAGGTGAGCTCAAGTGTTCCAAATATCCACTTAAAACAGTGTGAAGCTAAACATTTCTGCATGAACAGTGAATCTCTCCAGTGAATTGCTTATCACAGTAAAAAGTGATTTCTCACGATTCTCATGTATTTTTCATTGTGTTCAGTGCCATACCTTAAACCATGGGTAATAATGCCATGGGTTCCAAAGAATGATGTTGAAGGTGGTCCCAAGAAGCAGAAAAAAGTCATAACATTATCGAAAATGTTAAATTGCTTGATATGTACCACAGATTGAGGTTCAGACAGACAATTCATCTTGTAAGCAGATGATGTAAACTTATAGTGTTGATAAATACGGTATAATACTGTAAATACATTTTCTCTGTCTTACGATTTTCTTAATAATGTTTTCTTTTCTCTAGCTTACTTTATTGTGAAAATACAGACTATAACACATATAGTATACATAATATGTGTTAATCCACTGTTTATGTTAAGAGCCAGGCTTCTGGTCAACAGTGGGCTATTAGTAAAGTTGTGGAGGTGTCTAAAGTTATATGTGGATTTAGACTGTGTGTGGGGGTGACACTCCTAACTTCTGCATCATTAAAGTGTCAACTGTATGTGTGTGTGTGTATGTATAAAATATATGCTATATATCATATGTATAAACAGCCTATATATATATATATATCAAAAAAGATACATACGCATCAAAAAAAAGGTCTTCTTGAAAGAGAAAACTTGAAGTCTAGATGGTTTTACTGTTGAATTCCATAAAATATTTGATGATGAAATAATGTCAAACTTACATAAACATTTTTGGAAAATAGAGGAGAAGAGGCCACTTTCCAACTTGTTTTATGAGACCAACAAAACTCATTACTGTAATAAAACTTGACAACAATATTACAAGTAAATTATAAACCAATATTCCTTATTATAATAGTATAAATTTTAAAATTATCAACAAAAGATCAGCATATTTAATCTAGTCACATATAAAAAAATTATAAACATCAGACCAATGAGGTTTATCTGAGGAATGAAAAGTTTGTTTAACATCTGAAAATGAGCCATAGCCAGAGAAAATGCATCTGACTAAATTGAGCATCTATTCGTGATAAAAAACAAAAACAAAAACCTCTTAGCAAAGTAAATAGAAGAAAACATCCCCAATCTGATAAAGGGATTGTACGAAAAACCTAAGGCTAACATCATACTCAAGGGAAAATTAATTACCTTAATTATTTTCCTTTAACATTAAAAACAAGACAAACATGGTCCTAGTCAGAAAAATCAGAAATAAAAATAAATAAAAGGCATAAATAGTTGAGAAAAAGAAGTAACAATGAGTTTTCTCGGACAACATGGTTGTCTATTTAGAAAATACTCAGTAACCTACAAAGTAAATAAATAAATATATAAATAAACACTGAGAACTACTGAAATGTCAAGATACAAGGTAAGTATACAAGAATAAACTTTATATATACTAGAAAAGAAAATTTAAAAACTTCATTTAAAATAACGAAATAGTAATGCATGTAACAAAAGATATATAAGACCTCTATACTAATAGCTACACTAATTGTTGACCTACAATAATTTGTCATTTATTTCAGAAAATCTCAAATGTAGCAAACTGTATGGAAATGCAAAGAGACTAAAATAGCCAAAACAATCTTGAGAAGTGGAACAAAGTTGGAGGACTTGCCAAGTCTTACTATATAGTGACGTTTAATGAGACGGTGGGTTGACATAAAGATGGACAAATAAATCAGTGAAACAGAACAGGAAATCGAGGACACCAACATCTCTATGGTTATCAGATTTTCCACAAATATGCCAAAGCAATTAAGCGAGAAAAGCAAAGTATTTTCTACAAGTTGGATATTCACCTGGGAACAAAAACGAGCTTCAGCCTTTACCTGGCACCATATGCAAAATTTGAGTTTAATTTAACATAAAATCTAAAACTACACAGCATTTAGAAAAAAATAGGACAACATTTTTATGACTTGAGAGTAAAATTTTCTTGGCCAGGACACAGAACATGATAGCCATAAAAACCTTATTAAAAGAATGCTTATTCAAAAACCCATTTAAGAAAATAAATGTGACCATCTCAGACTGGGAGAAAGTATTTATAAACCATATATCTAACAGAGGACTTTTATCCAGAATATATGAAGAATTCTTACAACTCAATCTAAAGAAAAAAAGCTAATTTTTAAAATGAACACAAGACATGAACAAAAACTTCCCAAAGGAAGACATGAAAATGAGCAATATTTCACAGCAATAAGCCAATAAGCTTCCGAAAACTTCTTTGCATCATTAGTTATCAGGGAAATGCAATTAAAACCGCAATGAGATGCCACTACATACCCACTGGAAGGGCTAAAATAATATCGTTTAAAGCAAAATGATGTGATGATGTGGAACATTCCTTATATTACTAGTGGGAATGCAAAATGGCATAACCTTTTTGGAAAAGCGTAGCAGTTTATACTTTTAATTATAAACTAACCTTTTAACCTCATAATTCAAATCATAGGAAGTTGCTCAGTAGAAATAAGAACATAAGTCTTCATGCAAATTTGTACAAAAATATCCATGACACCTTTATTCACAATAGCTAAAACATGGATTAACCAAAATGGCCATCAACAGGTAAATGGGTGAGAAAAGCATAATATAATAAAATATTACTCAGCAATACAATTGACTGGATTATTGATACACTCAACAACACAAATGAATCTCACAAACCTAATGCTACAAAGCTGCACACAAAGCAGAACACATGGTATCATTTTATTTATATGAAATCCCAGAACACCCAGAACTACTCCATGGGAAAAATCAGAATGGCGCTTGCCTCCAGTCGAAGGCAGGGAAGGAGGGTTTACGAGGAAGGAATACAAAGAACTTTCTGGGGAGACGGGAATATTTTAGATCTTGACAGTGGTGTGGTTCACAGGGGCACGTTCATTTGTCAAAACTCATTGAATCGTGCACTTAAGATTGTTCATTTCAAAGTATGTAAATTGCATGTAAAGAATTATAAATAAATATTGAACCTTAGTTAGTAGGTTTGATTTTCCAATAGTATCGGTTAGCAATTCTGAAATTGTTTTCTGTGTATTCTAGACTAGAACAAATGAGTAAAATATTGAGGATAGTGGGATACAGATTTCTCACTACGGTGAGAGGAGTTGCCAATATGAAAAGGAGAAAACCGGATTCTAACCTGTAGTGATGTGTTTGGTTGGAATTAGAGGATTAACTGAGTGATTTCAAAAAATCACAATGAATTTAAAAGATAATTCAAGAAGAAAAAAACTCAATTGACCAACAGGTATGGGAAAGATAACTCCCACTCACTAGTAATCATAAAAATGCAAATTAAAACAACGTGATACCATTAAGACAATGTATTTCTATTTCATAGCATTAAAATCTGCAATTTTTTTTTAAAAAAGTCTAGCAATACCAAGTGTTGGCGAGAACATGGAGAAAACAGAAATTTCCTATTTTGCTAGTAGAAATATAAATTGTTACAACCACTTTGAAGAGCAATATGGCAAAATCCAGTAACTTAGAGATGCAAGTAATCAATGACTTACAATTCCACTTCTGGATGCATTTATTCCCAAAATAAATATTGACAGAAATGTGCAAGGATGCATGTATAACGACGCTCATTGGAGTATTGCCTGTAACAGAAAAGATAAAATAAGGCAACTACTTACATGCCCATTAAAATAAGAATGGATTGATAAATGGTGGGTTAAATAGTAATTAAGAAGAATAAAATATGATGTATCAGCAAGGACAATTCTCAAAAATTAATTTAAACACAAGGGCAAATAGGGAATAGATTGATATAGAAATAGAGACAAGAAAACCAGGTATATTAATCTTAAAGAACTCACAACATAATATTCAGTATGATTTAAGGCTACTTTAATACAGTCAATGCGGAAAACATAGAAAAGAGTAACACACAGTTATTTTTATGTTAATCTTCAAAGAGATTCTCTCAGGGAAGGAAAAAAGAAATGGAATTGTATGCGGGGTGGGAGGAGGTATTGCAAGAGAGGGAACATAAGCCAAATCTATAATGTTTTATTTCTTTAAAAAAAAACATGAAGAAAATAAAACATTAATCTTTAGCATTTCATTTCTTTCAAAAAAATCTGAAGAAAATAAGACATAATATTCACATGGCCAAATTTACGTTATGTAAATATCTGTGTCAATTTTATTATCTGTACATTTTCATATTTGATACATTTTGTGAATATAAATCTTTTAAAAAGCTTTTTAGAAATCAGTATCATGCCAGTTAAGTCACTATTCTGCAAATATTCTACGAATTGTAGTTAGAATTACAAATACCTGAGTAATGACAGTATAAGATATGGGGGAGGAGAACACAAGTCAGTTTCAAATTCCTGGAGACTTCTGGGGAGGTGGGGAGAGAGGCAGGGTCAGAGCAGGACAGGAAGGACTTTGACTCTCTCCAGAGTGGTAAATTAGAATGTGAAACAGTCAAAATGAAAAATAACAAAACGTTTACATTTGTGGATACTAGATATTGGGTAAATACATTTTGTTACAATATTTTTGTATCAATCAGTTTGATTGACGTGTTTATAACTAAAATTATTTTTAAATGAGTCAGGGAATTCTAAGGAATTTTACAAAATTTTAGGACAAGTTTTTCTTACACCTATCCCTCATTCCTGGTAACTTGGATTCCTTGCTTTCCAAACCTTTTGTTTTAAATAAATTAGATGTGTAGTGTAAATCTGTGCTCCCCAACCCCCAGGCCACAGACCCATGCCAGTCCAGAGCCTGTTAGGAATGGGGCCACACAGCAGGAGGCAAGCGAGGGAAGCTTTGTCTGTATTTACAGCCGCTCTCCATCACTCACATCACCGCCTGAGCTCCGCCTCCTGTCAGATCAGTGGTGGCATTAGATTCTCCTAGGAGCCAGAACCTTACTGTAGACTGCACATGCGAGGGATCTAGGTTGCGCGCTCCTCATGAGAATCTAATCCTGATGATCTGGGGTGGAGCTGAGGTGGTGATGCCAGTGCTGGGGAGCAGCTGCAAATACAGATTATCATTAGCAGAGAGGTTTGACTGCACTATACATGTGATGTGCTTCAATCATTCTGAAACCATCCCCCAGCCCCCAGGTACGTGGAAAACTTGTCGTACATAGAACTGGTCCCTGGTGTCAGAAAAGTTGGGGACCACTGGTGTAAAGAGAACAGAGAGGGCATTTGACATCTCCACAGGAACATAATGATATGCACATACATAGAGACTCAGAGTTACAGTCAAAGGGAATTGAGAGTATATATATGTATTATAAACTCTGTTAAGAAGAACCCGCTATGTGTTGAGAACAATGTTTTTCTTAAAAAAATATTGTTTGTGCTTCAATTCCCCCTACTCTAAAATGAATAGATGATAATGACATTGATGACAAAAATAACCATAGAATTGTGTGATGTTAATGTAGGACTTTAAACTAGCTCAAGGACTGTGGCCTGACCCACAGTAATCATGCATGAATAATTAGTTTTTACTTGTGCCTATTTCTTTCTCTAAGCCTCAGGTCCTCACCTCTATAAAGTCATTTTTTACGGCCATTTCCAACATCCCAAAAAGTAGGACATATTGGAACCATATTGTCAGGGCACCTGGCTGCAGCTCTTCCTGGCCCCCAGCACATGACCCAGGAGTGTGGCACCGCAGCGTACTGTCACTGCGGCTACAACAGCCCTGCCGTTCACTCTTTGTACAGCCCTGGCTGGGGCTTCCCTTTTCTCTAAGCCTCCGTTTTCTCTTCTGTAAAGTGGACACAGTGGACTCCCCAACAACACAGGTTTAAACTGCCCTGGTCCACTTATACATGGACTTTTTCCCAATAAATACATTGGACAATATTTTTAGAGATTTGTGACAATTTGAACAAACTCACAGACAATCTACATGGGCTAGAAATATGAAAACAATAAAGAAAAAGTGGCTGGGCGCAGTGGCTCATGCCTGTAATCCTAGCACTCTGGGAGGCCGAGGCGGGCAGATTGTTTGAGCTCAGGAGTTCGAAACCAACCTCAGCAAGAGTGAGACCCCGTCTTTACCAAACATGGAAAGAAATTAGTCAGACAACTAAAAATATATAGAAAAAATTAGCCGGGCATGGTGGCGCATGCCTGTAGTCCCAGCTACTCGGGAGGCTGAGGCAGAAGGATCGCTTGAGCCCAGGAGTTTGAGGTTGCTGTGAGCTAGGCTGACGCCATGGCATTCACTCAAGCCCGGGCAAAAGAGACTCTGTCTAAAAAAAAAAAAAAAAAAAAGAAAGAAAAAGTGAGGTGTGTCATGAATGCATAAAATATATATAGACACTAGTCTATTATGTTAATTATTTATGTCATCAGTATGTAGCTTCCCGGTCAACAGTAGGCTATTATTAGTTAAGTTTTGGGAGTCAAAAGTTATACATGAATTTAGGACTGCACAGGGTGAGCACCCCTAACCCCTGTATGGTTCAATGGTCAACTGTATATAATTCCAACCTGGTCATGTGAGGTTTAGAGACACCCAAGTAAGAAGAGCCACAGGAATGTGTCTAATCTCTTAAGAGCTGCACACCCATTTCTCATTAGGATTATGGTGTATAGCAACTCTCTATAGAAGCATGGTAAATTTGTGTTCAGGTATTCAGAATTTTGTAAAGCTTGAAGCAAGCTTGTGGTTCCGTTCCTTAGACCCTGAGCTCTGGGGCCTCCAGCGTTTTTTAATAGAATTACTGCCTTATTTAGGAGGGATCTAATTCTTATTATTTAAAATGCTGTTGGCAGCTGACATGTTGAAAAAATTATCAAAATATAATTTAACTGGCATTTCGGTAGGAAAAAAAACCCTCCCTTGGTGTTCATAAGAGTAACACTCAAAGGGACATTTTTCATCTAAAATAAAACATTGAGAAACTGTGTTTTACCTCAATACCTTTACTCTGCGAATATGTGCAATGCTCCCTAATTATCAACTTATATTAGGGGAAAAATTACAAAAGTATGTGAATTTCTAACAGAACATCACCTTGATAAGGTCCTTGCCAGATATGAGAAGATTCTGATTCGACTTGTTCCGAGGGCAGACAGGGCCACATCAATCCCACCTTACCCACTGCCTCCTGGACATTTCTCCTAGGATGTCACCTCAGGCTCTGCCTGTCACAGTCCCGCTTGTCACCTGTCTCCCCAAACCAACCCTCCCTCTCGACTTCTCGACTGCTCACCCATCTCCAAGGCACCAAGCCTGAAACAGCGGTGCTGCCTCTGCTTTGTCTCTGGCTGGACCAGCGGTGCAGAGACGACTGGACCAGAATTGAGAAAGGGTCCATTTTATCTCCACCAGTCACCAGCTGTGCCACCTTGGGAGAGCCATTTGTTGGGGACCTTCAACCCCCCTGACACTTCAGACCTTGTAGCTGAGTGTTGCTTTCCCCAAACTTGGGCCTCAGGTCCTGGATCGTAGAAAGGAGGTGTTGGAGCAAAATTCATTGACCGTACGCCAAATCGTGACAGGGCCAGGTGGA